>PITA01010636.1:0-50452 GCA_004023965.1 Spilogale gracilis
ATTTATTGAAGAGACTGTCCTTTTCCCACTGGATATTTTTTCCTGCTTTGTCAAAGATGATTTGACCATAGATTTGTGGGTCCATATGTGGGCTCTCCACTCTGTTCCATTGGTCTGTTTCTCTGTTTTTATGCCAGTACCATGCTGTCTTGGTAATCACGGCTTTGTAATAAAGCCTGAAGTCAGGTAATGAGATGCCTCGGGGGGCTTTTTTACTGAGATTCTTCCCACAAGGTCCCAGCCACTTCAACAGCCTTACATTCAAATTTGTGTCTCCTGCTCAGACTTCACTGTCTGTATTCTATTTCCCTTTGCTGTGGGTTGAAAAATACCTTCAGATAGAAAACAAGGAAGAATAGAAGACTTACTTCACGTACTATTGTTCTTTTATGGATTGTAGGCCTGGAACGGTTCTGTCCAATGCCTGCAAACAATTCCTTTATATATGTTAATCAGCATTTATGGTTAATTAAGGATAATAGGGTAAACCTGATAACAACTAATCCATCATGCCCTTCCAAAACATGTTGCATATCTTGTTTGGACATGCTATCCTCAAATACAAAAATATAGTTGTTTTACATATTTTGTTAAATTGATAAGATGTTATCAGTGTTAAAATATTATTTTGATTCTTACTTTTCACAGTCAACATTATATATATATTAAATTCTATTCTTTTTTATGTACAGTTAATTGGTTTGTTTCTTTTGCCTAAAGAACATTCTGTTATAATGCATGTGTTATATATTATCAACTAATTTCATTAGTGTCTAATAGCTAAATTACTACAATTCTTGACTAGAACAATGTTATGGTCAACATCTTTAATATGTATCTCTTTATTCTTCTCATTAATGAAATTAGGTTAACTTTATATATTAATCATTTACGTTTTTACTTCTTTTATTTTTTTCCTTTGATTTTTTTTTTCTGGGTTCTGTGGAAGTCACTGGAAATATATATATATATATATATATATATATATATATATATGCAAATTCTTATTATTTATTCATTGTAAGTATGTAATCCCTGGATACCACTTTAATCTCAATTTTGTGACTTCAATGGAATCTGTGATATATCACTCAGATCCTTCTTCAGAACCAGAGGGTTTATTCTCCCAGTGATGAAAAGAGATAGTTGCAGAGAGCCCATAATAATCCTTAGGAACTACTTTGGCAAAAAAAAAAAAAAAAAAAAAAAAATTGTCTCACCCAAATTCACACTTCCCTCCTAGGGACGATTCAGGGATGACCTGGGACCAGTCAATGTGAGGATGTTTGGGCTCAGGCTCACTCTAGCTTCAGAGAAAAAGGTTTCACTGATACTGCCTCAGAGCACTACTTTTCCCTCTAACCCATTTGTGCTTTGTTTCCCTTCTCTCCTTTTCACAGGTTGACTTCAGGAACACTCCACAATAAATCTGCTCTTTGTTATGGTCTTTCTTATAGTCGACTTCCCAGTGGCACAACCTGTGAGTGACATTTATTCATAGAAAGTCTTACTTGCATTGCCAATTCTGATATGAATCAAATTATGTTGGCTTTTGTCTTGTGATTTGGGCTTTTATATCTTGTTCTGGCATAGGTAAGCTGTGATTCACTTGATTCTTTCATAATGAGGTCTTTTATCTATTTGGAGTTATTTATTTATTTATTTATTATTTATTTTTGTGACTGTGTGTGCTAGAGGTCCATTTTATTTTTCTTTAGTAGTAAATTAAGTTTCTAGTTTCATTTACAAAAATATCCATTGTTTCTTCATAGTTATGTAATCTAACCTGTATCACAAAACAAGTGATCTGTTTAAATCTTGGGTTTTTTTATTTGTTCAGTCAATCAATCTGTACCTGCACTAGTACCACACTGATAGTTTTATCAATTGGTGTTATAATCTGTCTTACTATCTAATAGTATGAGTTTCCTATTTTTGTACTTTTTGAAAAGTATTCATAAAAATTTATCTTTCTATAAAAACTTTGGAAGAAATGTGTCAAGTTTCTCCCAAAATTTAGAGACGATGTTCAATTGAATAGTGTTGAATTTACAGATTTGTTTGATGAAAATTAAAGTCTTTAAAATTTTATCCATTGTTTATGAGTATATAATATCTCTCCATTCAGATCTACCTTAATATCATTTAATAGAGTTTTTAAAAACTCCCTAAACCTCTCAGGTAATCTTGCCTAGATTATTCCCTAGACAATTGATAGTTTTCATTGTTATCACATGTAGCATCTATTTTTCATTTCATTTTCTGGTTACTTATTGCCAGTGAAGAGAACCTGTTGAATATATTTGAAGGATGATTTACTGAGCTGAGAGATGATTAAAGAACTCTTTCAGAAAGTATGAGCATGGAATAAAGATGGAATGAATGGAAAAAAGCAAAACGATATGGAGACTGATAATAGAAATAGCAATACCCATCTAGAAAGAGAGAGAAGAGACAGATAAAGAGAAAATATTTGAAGGAAAAAATACTGACAATTTATTTAAATTAATGGAAGATATAAGACTTCCATTTAAAAGGGTACATAAAGAACTGAATAGGAAATATAAATGGAAGAAAAACTTTCTCATATGGATATATAATAATGACTTTAAAGATTATTAAAAACAAAGGAGGGGTGTCTAAATGGCTCAGTTGGTTAAGGGTCCTACTCTTGATTTTGGCTCAGGTCATGATCTCAGGGTTATGAAATCAAGCCCGGCATCAGGCTCTGTGCTGGGGGGTGGAGCTTGCTTAAGATGGTCTCTTTCTTGCCCACTGTCCCTCCCCTTCCATAACCCATGCTCCTGTACTCTCTCAAAAGAAAAAAGAAAAAACTCACAAAGTAAACCACTTATAATGCAACTAAAACTTGCCTTTTTTTTTTTTTAAAGATTTTATTTATTTATTTGACAGAGTGAAACACAGCTAGAGAGGGAACATAAGCAGGGGGAGTGGGAGAGGGGGAAGCAGGCTTTCTGCCGAGCAGGGAGCCCCATATGGGGCTTGATCCTGGGACTCCAGTAGGTAGAAAACAGTTTCTTACACAATAGTAACAAATCAATTTATGGTAAAGCTTATTAATTTAAAATAGGTAAAACAATAAAAAAAGACAATGACTGAGATTGTATTAAAAATAAAAGTTAGCACTGTTGTCTAAAAGATACTCATTTAAAACACAAACACATACACAATAAGATGTAGAAAAATTGATAATGAGGGCATGGAAGAGATATATCTTAAAATATCAACTAGAAATTTTAATATGAGGAAAAGAGAAAAAATTAAAATGAAAATTATTATCAAAGAGAGATGTTAAATATGTATTTAAAAAGTAGGCTGAGAATATAGCCTCTTAGTATAAAAAGGAATAACATATCTTTTATGGAAAGGCATAGTAAATGAACACACATTTTATGGAAATGGGTATATGACACATGGAAAACTATAAAGGTAGAGATGATTTCAATGATATTACTAAGTTAGATGTAATAGATACATGTCTAGAACTTCATAGCAAATGAACATAGAATACATATTTTCAAACACACGGGAACATTTACCAATGATGGTCAGTCCCATAAAGGAGTTTCAAAGTATTTCAAATAAGTAGCAACATACCATCTATATTCTATAACTACAATGTAGTAAAATTAGAAATTAAATAAGAATATTTAGGAAAAGTTTCTTATCTCTAAAAATTAAGTAAAAAAGAAGAGAGAAGAGGCAAATAAACAACACAGAATGAACAAGAGGAAATGACTAAATATAAGCAAAATTCTACAAGTGTGAAATGGACCAATATGCATCAAAAATTGAAACTTTGATGAAATTGATACATTTTTGGAAATAATGATCACAATTCCCCTTATTCCAGAAGAAGCCAAGGCCAGATGCTATTACATGCAATTTCTGTAAGTTTTCAAGAAACATCTACTTCAAAACATCTATTTCAAAAAATAGAAAAATAGGAAAGCTGTCCAATTCATTTCATTAGGTTAATATAATCTGAGCACCCAAACTCAGTAACAATACAGGAGAACAAAACTGTTGGTCTATTTCATTCATGAACATAAAAGCAAAGATCCTTTTAGCTAATTATATTTAACTGTAACAAGTAGAGTTAATCTAAGGTATGTATGGACTATTCAGTTTGAAAAGTTATTAATGCAATTAATAACCACCACATTAAATGATCAAAAATTAATCTTTCAATTTGGGCTGAAAAATCAGTCAGCATGATTTTCTACACAGTTAAGATAAAAATTCTTAACAAAGGAGAAAGAGAAAGGCTTTTTAAAAAATTTTTTAAAGCTCTTATTTATTTATTTGACAGAAAGAAACACAGCTAGAGAGGGAACATAAGAGGGACTGAGAAAGGGAGAAGCAGGTTTCCCACAGAGCAGGGAGCCCAATGAGGGGCTCAGTCCTGGGACTCCAGGATCATGACCCCAGCCAAAGGCAGATGCTTAATGACTGAGCCACCCAGGCACCCCAAAGAGACACTTTTTTAAGAAAAACAAAACAAAACAAAAAAACCCAGCACAGTTATCTACAGAAATCATCACATTTAATGGAGACATTTTATTTTTGTTACCTTTCAGTTGTGTGTCAAGACAAGGATGCCTGCTATCTCCACTATAGTTCATGCATACCTGAGATCCTTCACAAGATGTTAAAACTAGAAAAATAGTAAGAGATTAAAGAGAATAGGAAGAAAAGGTAAACATATCATGATATGCATATCTTCATGTAATGCCCAAGAGAATTTATAAACAAGATTAATATGAAAATTAAAAAAAGATTAATATGAAAGTTGATTTAAGGACTGAAGAAATAATACATACCCATATGACCTCTATCCCAGAAATGAAAAGTGCTATCATTTCTTTCAAGTTTGTTCCAATTTTTTAAATAAAGTTAAATCCTTTCAAATTTCTATTTTTAAATAAAAAATATACATATACAGGAACATTCATTGTAGCATTGTGTGTTAGAACAAACAATTTGAAACAATCTCTTTTACATTAAAAAAACTAAGGCTAAAAGAGCAATAATTACCTAATCTCTCAGCTCTACAAAATTTTCAATTAACTCAATCCAGATTTTCCCCCCAAAATTCTTCTAGCTTACCATCTACTATTTCTTTCTCACAATCACCATACATTCAGGGATACATATACATATCTAATATTCTAATATCCTTATAAAAGGAAGGGGCGCCTGGGTGTCTCAGTTGGTTGAGTGACTGACTCTTGATTTTGGCTCAGGTCATGATCTCAGGGTTCTGAGATCAGGCTCCGTATTGGGCATGGAGCCTGTTTTGGATTCTTTCTCTCCCTCTCCCTCTTCCCCTCTTCTGACCTCCACACTCCTCCTTCCACTGCTTGTTCTCTCTCTCTCTTAAAAAAAAAAGTTTTTAAGAAAGACTTTTATCTTAAAAACAGAAGGAACTGATTTATTTTAAAAAAGCTTCATTTGAGATGCAGCTTTCCCTCTCTCAAAATACCTTGTGCTCTTCCTTTCCAACCTTGGCATGGCAGAATAGCACCCACAAAGAAGGGTGGTGAGAAGGGCTGTTCTTCCATTAAGGAGGTAGTGAACAGAGAATAAACCATCAGCATTCACAAAGGCATCTACGCAGTGGGTTTCAAGAAGCT
Source organism: Spilogale gracilis (assembly GCA_004023965.1). Taxonomy (NCBI): domain Eukaryota; kingdom Metazoa; phylum Chordata; class Mammalia; order Carnivora; family Mephitidae; genus Spilogale; species Spilogale gracilis. Next base: position 5,658 of record PITA01010636.1, read on the forward strand.
TATGCCTAGGGCACTCAAAGAGACCTGGAAATTTGCCATGAAGGAGATAGGAACTCCAAATGTGTACCACCATGCTCAACAAAGCTGTCTGGGCCAAAGGAATAAGGAATATTCCATATGGTATCTGTTGGGACCTCCTGGCGCCCGCTAGTTTGCGGCCATTAGTGGAAGTCGACTGGGGTGGCCTCTTAGGCTTCTCCGGAATACTTCCGAATACGTGACCTAGCTGAATCTTCCCGCCCTCTGGGGAACTTAGCCCCGCCCAGCAGTCCGGCCTGAAATCCGCCTAAGGCCTTAGTGATAGCCACTAAGGAGCTCCTATTGGCCCCTCCTACTTCTTTTACTCCCTCCTTTCCTCTCTATATAACTGTGCCTCTGATACAATAAAGCTTGATTGCTGCGCCCTCACTGCTGACTCAACTCCCGGCTGGGTGTGGGTTTCAGGGGGGGTGGCCGGGCTGTGGATACTTACCATCGCTCAGCCCCCGGAGGGTAACAGGCTGGTCCAGTTATCCCTCCCCCGTACCAGTGTTGAGGAGAGAGCAACAGTATCTGTGTGCATTTGTCCAGAAAACATAAGGAAATTGAAGATTCTCCAGACAAACTCTATATGTTACTTATGTACCTGTCACCACTTTAAAAAAATCTGCAGTTAATGCAGATGAGAACTAACTACTGATTGTTAAATAAAGGTATAAAACTAAAAAAAAAGACTACTTAAAGGTGAAAGGGGATAATGAATGGGTACTAACAAATATACTATAAATATCTTATTTGAAAAAATATTTACTTGAAGTTCATTTATAGTTTTAGAAGATCAAAATTGCATAATATAAAAATTCCACACCCACACCTTTGGCCAGGATCTTTTAGATCTTCTTCTCTAATAAATTTCAAATATTTTGAATACATTTCTAAACAAAAACTCAAGTCACTTGAAGCCTTTCAAGTTTGTAACTGGCCATTCTAGAAGAAAATATAAATAAGAGACCATAGGCAAAATCTAGATCAGCGCTGTCCAATGGAAATACAACGCTCATTATAAATGTGAACCACATATGTATTTTAAAATTTTTTGATAGCCATTTAAAAATGTTAGAATGAATCAACAAAATTAATTTTAATAACATTAATCCAATGTATAAAAATATTAACATTTAACTGATAATATAAACATTACTATTGACATATTTGACATTTTTATACCAAAATTTTAAAAATATATTGTATATTTGACACTTAAAAGACCATCTCAGTCTGTGTTATCCACATTTCAAGTGCTCAATAGCTTTGCATGGCTAGTGGCTATCATATTGGATAGAACAGATGTAAAGAATGCATTGATTAATATAATGTATTTATTAACATAACATATATAGTATGCTAATCTAGTGAAAGCAAACACCAATATTTAGGAACTTCTAGTATGTGTTTAAAATTGTGTTAAGCATATTATATGAATTGTCTCATTTAATGCACTGTAAACCTATGGGATAAAAAAATACGAATATTACTCATACTAGTTCCATCATATGATTGAGGAATGGGATTAAAAACATATGCCATACGCCGGGGCGCCTGGGTGGCTCAGTTGGTTAAGCAACTGCTTTCGGCTCCCACATCGGGCTCCCTGCTCGGCAGGAAGCCTGCTTCTCCCTCTCTCACTCCCCCTGCTTGTGTTCCCCCTCTGGCTGTGTTTCTCTCTGTCAAATAAATAAAATATTAAAAAAAAAATATGCCAATGGATGACAGCTAAGGCCAGTCAGAAAGAGAATTAAGCCAGGCTTACCTGCTTTCTAAGCTTACACTTTTAATTACTTCATAATATACTGGTTGTAGTTTGGAGGATCGCTGGCACTAGGGTGATGGCTATGGAGGGGGAAATAAGTGGAGTAGTTTGAGAAATATTCAAATAATAAGAGCAGCTGGACTTGGTGGTGGGTTATATATGTAGGTTGAGAGGCAGGGAAATATCTAAGATGATGGTTGTTTGAGCAGATGGTCAGATTGTGTGACTGTTGCTAAGGTAAAGAACATTGGAGGAAGGCAGGTTTTTTGAGAAAAGATTCTAAGTACTCCATAATTCAGATTCTGAACATTCCTATCATCTTTTTAGTTACATTAAGTCTCTACTTGGAAATATGATTTTAAAATGTCCCCTTACTTCTACTGGTTATTACATTGACCAGCCTAGAAAAAGAGAAAATAAAGTGTCAGATAAAACAAAAGAAAGCTTCCACATGATGACTTCCTTTCACAAATAGGAAGAGAAATTATACAAACAAGAAAACAATTTCTAATTTATTTGGACTCAAAAAACTTTTTCTAGATTAATAATATAGATTACATTTATGAAAAATTAGAAAAATTGTAATTGTTACCTGGTTTGATAAACCAGTTAATTTTGGGGGGATAAGCACAGATAAATGTCCCAATGAATTGGATTCAAAGTAATACTGCTTAGATACTGATTTACATTGCCATATCTTTACAGCAGATTTTCATTGTAAAACCTTTCTTGCAATGGGTGAAATCTGTTAAAAACCCAAGAAGATGAGGCTCAGTAAGAGCTTTTGTAGTATTTATGTTCAGTTTGGATGACAACTCCTATAGACACTGTGGATTAGAGGAAGGAACATCAGTTTATTCCACTGTTGTTTAAAAGCAATTATTTATGCCTCTCAGTTTCTTTAGTCTGGCTACTTCATCTTAACTGAATGTTATTCTCATTCTTTGTTCCTATAAATTTGAATCCTTCAGTAATGAAGCTGAATTATAATCTTCACATTTGGTTTGTTAAAGTAGGAAAAACCACCTCTGTGAGAACAGGGAAAAGGCTCAACTTTGGGAATATTAGCTGTGGAGACCAGAACTGGGAGGTAACAAAATTTTGGCTAAAAAGATTGTCAGGCTCTTCTCAGTGCTGAAATGTATATATATGTGGGCCAGAACAAACAGAAGAAGGAAATCATCAACTGAATCTGAGCCTCAAAATTTAAACAGTAAAATGAAAAAAGTCCCCAGATAGTGTGAAAGAGGAAGTGATAGGACCTCATAGGTCTTGTATTTTCCTTTGTGTTTGCTAAGGGTATAACATTAATTGATTTCAGAGAAGTTAAATAAAATACTTTTTTTTTTTTTTAGATTTTATTTATTTATTTGACAGAGAGAGAGAGATCACAAGTGGGCAGAGAGGCAGGCAGAGAGAGAGGAGGAAGCAGGCTCCCCGCTGAGCAGAGAACCAGATGCGGGCCTAGATCTCAGGACCCCGAGATCATGACCTGAGCTCAAGGCAGAGGCTTTAACCCACTGAGCCACCCAGGTGCCCCAAAATACTTTTCTTAATAAAAGTTTCTCATGAAAGAGTTTACCTCAAGAGTAATATTTAGCCATAATCATTCATAAACAATAGAATCTGCTTTGTTTCCTTAGTTCTCAATCTTGTGTCATGTCTATTGTTTGCTTCTTTTTTTTTTTTTAAGATTTATTGATTTATTTGAGAGGGAGAGGGAAAGAGAGAGTGAGAGAGTGAGCAGGGGGGCGGGTGGGGGTGGGTAGAGGGAGAAAGAGAGAGAGAGAGAAAAAAATCTCAAGCAGACTCCCTGCTGAGCACAGAACCCGACTCAGGGCTTGATCCCATGATCCTGAAATCATGACCTGAGCTGCAATTAAGACTTGGACATTTGACCAACTAAATCACCCAGGCACTCCTCTGTTGTTCGTTTCTTAGGGTAGTGATCTTTAGTACTGAAATTTAGTCTAAAATGTGACATTTTCATTCAGTAACTACATAAATAGTGACACAATGAGGACAGTGAGGCATCCTGAATCCACACTTCAAACTCCGGTGTGACACTAACTTTGTGTACTTCCTGTTGCACCAGAGTGGATTTTAACGAGTGACCTGGAAAACTGAAGTGATCAGAGGAGTGCTTTCTGAAAGTTACTTGGGAGCAGGATTAGGATGGATTGAAACCAGTGAAGACACACTATGTAATAGTCTAATCATGAGGGTACAACTACCTGGGTGGTAGTGGTGATAATGGAAAGGAAATGTTAGTTCTTAAAAAAATTATGTAAATTCTATGTGAGGAGTCTGAAAAACTGATTTTTTAATTTAATGTGTGCATTGGGGATAAGGAAGATGTGAAACATGATACAGGCAGAACCTAATATGTGATAATGATGGTCCCAGGAGAACCTGGATTGCATAGAAAGGTGTTGGAGTAATGCAAAGGAGATGAGACAGTGCTGTTGACTGTATTCTATTCCCCTTAGGTTTTCCGTTTATGTTGCAATGGCAACAGACAGGACAATGTATGTAACATGGATGTCTTGAGGTTATGTATATTTGTCACCATACCGGTAAGAGAAATGACAGACATGAGTAATACTCAGGATGTGCTAAGTTTCTAGGTTGTATGTACTCTTTTTTAACCATCAGCTTTAACTTTTCTCCTATTATCTCACTCTCTGACCTCTTACACACTTTTAAACTCTGTAAGGATAACAAAACAAAACTCTATTATCATCCTTATGATACATCTCATGTATATTTGAAATCTCCTAGTGTCTTCCTAAGACATATTCTTCTTATAACCTGAGAAACTTATTTATATGGATCCAATACAATAATTTTTTACCAAAGAACATAATGGCAAAACATTCTTGAGTATACATAACTTTTTCCAAGGAACTCCAATTCCTGCCCAGTTTCCTATGTTTTTCTAAATGTCTTATCTTCCTTTATATATAGAAGGTTACATCTGCATCTTTTCACTTCCTACTCTCCCGATCACTATATCCTAACACCTGTAGTAATATTTAGCTGGCATTTATAATGTTAGGATTAAATTATAGGAAAGAAGTAAGAAGTATAGTTTTGAGATTCATTTGCATAGTGATCTGAGTCACTTGGAAAGATAATGAACAGAGAAGAGAGGAGACTAGTGCACAAAGGAAAAGAAGAAAGTCAAGGACGAACTTTGAGGAACTGCCCACATTTTGTGTCATTGAAGAGGGGGAAAGACCTTATGAAGGGGAGAGAGGCAAAAGAAAGAGATGAAGGAATTTCCAAGGTATTCTAAAGTCCTAAGTAAGAAAGGTATTTCAAAAGGTGGTGGTGGAATGTACAATTTTCTCTTTCTGAGCATACAGGAGAGATAGGCCCTGAGAAAGATCATTGATAACTTCTGATAAAGCAGTTAGGGGAGTGTTGTGGGAGAAATCAAATAGAAAAGTGTTAGGAATGAATGGCTGATAAACAATTAGAAGCATCAGCTTGATAGTTTGCAAAAAACTCATAGATCAGCTGTAGGAACCTCACAGATCACATTAATGTGCTCTTTTTTCACAGAGAGTAATTTGAGACTCTTCATACTATATTAGTCAGGAAACTGGGTTTTACTTTATTACTATCAATCTATTGTACAAGTTAAAGCAAACTATTTTAACTACTTCCATTCTCTTACCTAAATTTAGCCTCAATACCCAATTGAAGTGATAGGATGATGTTTATGCACCAGTGGAAAAAAGGGGGCATTTGATTACCATTTAAAACTATTTAATATTTCTGTTAAATTCATAAGAAAATACAGTTTTTACATATTTGGAAGACTTCTATTTAAATATTAACTAACCAAAAAAACCTTAGATCAGGTGGTGAGAACATATTTTTTCTTTAGAAAATATGCTCATTTTCAGGTTACTATGAAAAATACTCTCAACATACTCAGAATAGACAGGTTACCTGCTTACAAGGATCTCATAATCAACTAAGAATATAATGTTGGACTGTTAAATATGTACTGTTAAAGGCAGAATGAGTTTGTCCCCATTTCCTAGTCTATGGGATTTCTGAGAATATCCTCCTACAGGCTCTATTTTACCTTTAGTAAACGGTGTGGGAATTTCTTACCTAAGAATTGTATTAGCCCTACTGTAAAAGACAGAGCAATTCTTAAGCTTTTGCTCACAATCAATATTGCCAAAAATGGCCATTAAAGACTGATGGTTCTCCTACTTGAAAGGATAGCTGTGGTGAGTCTTGCATTTCTTACACACAAAAAAGAATCTTGGCATGGTTTAGAAGCAGAAGGATGTACTAAATGGGTACTGACACTATTTACATTACAGTGTAAGCAATTTCTTCATTGTGGAGGATTTAGAGTAGTTAATGTTTGAGAAAATATTCCTCTTTTTTTAAATAGCTCTCTGGGGTATATTATTACTGAAGATTGATATATGTCTTCAGATGGGATACATGTATAGGTGTGTAGGTGTGTGTGTGCATGTACGTATGTGTGCCCTTGGTACAATAGTTGGTGACCAGGAAGACTGAGAAGGCAGGTACCAATGACTGAGAGACACTGGCCTCTCAATGCCCACTCTGGAATGTTCTTCTGTAGGCCACCTGTTCCTAATCATGGTATTATTATATGCTTACTAATTTAGACTTATATATTACTACAAATTATCGTGCTCAGTTTGCATTGGTGAGAGAGAGGGTAAGAAGACATATTTAGCTTCTGAACCTAAAGACTGTTACTCCTTCCCTACAGTCTTTCTTAACAATGAGTCAGCAGAGGATAATTTTAAAAGGACTTCACTGTTTTTATACTACCATTCTCTACTTTTTATACTTAATTCCCCACAAAAGTCACCAAAGGGTATATGGAATTAACCAACTTCAGTAACTTCTTGGCGGCTAATTAAAAGAAGTCACAATGTAGGAAGTTTAAAATCATTAACAAAATATGACATTATCCAGTTTCCAAAAAACTTACGGTTTCACATAATTTCTCCTCACAGGTTTAAGAAAATGGTTTTCCTGTCTCTAAATCATTTGTTTTCTCTCTCTCATTTTCAAATAAAGAGATAAGAATACATAGAGATGCATCAAGAAACAATAGTGTCTATCGATAAAGAAGGAAATACTTTGCATGCCATGGAGACTAAACATTCTTTTTTCTATCTTTTCTTCTTATATGAATGACATGTATCTGTACATGTTCTCTGTATCTGTTTTCACATCAACAAAATTGGAATAATAATAGTATGTACTTCAGAAGTTGTTTGGAGGTTGATATTAATTCACATATGAAAAACATTTAGAATATAAACTATTAATATTTGCTCTTATCATTTTCTTAATTATAAGCGTAGAAGAGGAATTTTCCATTGCTGTATGGATCCTTAACATTATCTAAATTCCTCAGTAAATGTCTTAGTAGAGTCATAATTTTATATACTCTGGAAGAGTTTATATGCATTGAGAATTGTGGTTCTGTGGAAATTTGGACATTCAAGGAAAACTATCCCTAAAATTATAGTCTTTTGGGAAGGAAATCCTACTCCCCCCCTCAATTTTATCAATAGTTTGTGGGTTTTTTTGTTTTGTATTTTTAAGCTATCTGGCTCTTTTCTTCTTATTTAAATTGATTTTGGCCATTTAATTTTTTTTCTGGGAATTATGCATTTCATCACTGTATTCGTGTGCAAAGGCTGCCATAACAAAGTAGCACAAACTTGGTGGCTTAAACAACAGAATTTGTTTATCTCACAGTTCTGGTAGGTGAGAAATTTGAATCAGCAGGACAGGTTCTTTCTGAGGGCCATGAGGTCTCTCTCCTTGACTTGTAAATGGCTGTCTTCTTCCTGAGTTTCTTCATATCATCTTTCCTCTTTGCTTATTTCCTCTTCTTGTGTCATTCTATTTGTAAGGACACTACTCATATTGAATTGGGGGCCCATCCTACACAACTTTTTGGTCTCATTTTAACTAATTACATCTGCAATGACCCTATATCCAAATAAGTTCACATTATGAAATACTGAGGTTTCCTAATATAGTATTTTTATGGGGATACAGTTTGACCCACAGCAATTAGTAATGTCAAATATTTTCTTATTGTGTTTTAAATATTTAAGTATTAAAAAGTCTTCCTTATTTTTATTTGATTTATCCTCTAATTTATTTAATATATTTGTAATCATTTCCTCATAGAGTATTTCAAAAGTATGCATTAATTAGGAGAATGGTATAAGGAATTGCCATATAACTATGACCCACTACCAACAATGATCAACTCATGATCAATCTTTTTTATTTTTATTTTTTATTATGTTATGTTAGTCACTGTACAGTATGTCATTAGTTTTTGATGTATTATTCCAAGATGTTTATGTGTAATGCCCAGTGCTCCTTACAATATATGCCCTCCTTAATACCCATTACCAGGCCAACACATTCCCCTACTTTCCTCTCCTCTGAAACCCTCAGTGTGTTTCTCAGAGTCCACAGTCCCTCATGGTTCATTTCCCCCTCCAACTACTACCCTCTTAATTTTTCCCTTCCTTCTCCTAATGTCCTCCATGCTATTCCTTATGTTCCACAAGTAAGTGAAACCATATGATAATTTACTTTCTCTGCTTGACTTATTTCACTCAGCATAATCTCCTCCAGTCCCCTCCATGTTGATGCAAAAGTTGAGTATTCATCCTTTCCAATGGCTGAGTAATATTCCATTGCATATATGGACCACATCTTCCTTATAACCAATCTTTTCTAAAAATTATTTTTATTTGAGTGTAGTTGAAACAAAATGTTACTTTAGTGTCTGGTGTACAGTATAGCGATTCCACAAGTTTGTACATTATGCTATGCTTACCACAAGTTTAGCTGTCATCTTTTACAATATAACCATGTTATAATATCATTGGCTACATTCCTTATGCTGTGCCTTTGGATCCCGTGACTTAACAACTCATGGCAAATCTTGTTATATCTACAATTCTGCCCTCTCTAGTCATATGCATTTTTGAAGTAAATCCCAGATATTATATTATCTGATATATCTGTACCTGTATTATATTATCTGATATATATCTGATGATTTTACATCTCTAAAAACATAAAAACTTTTAAAAAACCCACAATTTTAATACAATACCCACAAAATAAACACAATTTCTAAATATCATTAACCATGTAGTCAATTAAAATTTCATCAGATGCAATTTCCCCCCTTTTCTTCCATCCTTCCCTCCCTTCCTTCCCTTCTGTAGTTCAGGAGTCAGCAGACTTTTTTTTTTTTTTAAATGTAAAGGACCAGAAAAATAAACATTTCAGCGTTTGTTAGTCACATAAATTTTCATTGTATATATTATTTTGTTTACTGTTATAAACATTTAAAAATGTAAAAGCCTTTTTAAGCTTAGTAGACTGTAAAAACAGGTCACAGGCTAGATTTGACCTATGAGCTACAGTTTGCTGACTTCCATATAGTTTGCTGTTTGAACTGGCATTAAGATCTATGTTGATATGGTTTGAGATTATATATGCATGAGGTTTATTAAAGTAAATGCCAGGGAGAGAACATAGGAAAGAAACCAGGACTATCTCAGAGTACCACCAGACTGCAATGCAGTTCCGACTGTTGTGGAGGGCAAGAGAAAAGTGGAGATTTGGTAGAGGAGTCCCAGACTGCAGTGGTGTTCTAAGGAAGTTTGACAAGATGTCTAGAGGTCCCAAAGTCAAAATAGTTCATCAAAGAGTCCCAAGAGTACCAAAAATGAGCATCCTTTACTATCCACGCCATAGTCAGTCACTGGCTGGGAGGCACAGCCTTAGGACAAATGCTATGATAAAGCCCAGAGCCCAGGGCTGGGTTATCTGTCAGTTTGTTCCTGCAGTTGGAGTTCAGTGAAGTGCATGGCTACCACACATGCACTGTAATTGTTTGAGACTCCTAATTTTTTATTTATCTATTCTAAATCTCTCTTTCTTTCACATAGAAAAGTATTTGTTGAAGAAATTAATTATTTGGTCTGTGGAATTTATCAGACTGGAAATTGGTGATTATACCCCATTGGGTTACTTAACATGTGTGCTATTGCTAACTAGTCCCTGAAATTGATAATTTTACCTAGACATTAGTTCCTGATTTAAAGAGTTAATCATATCCAGTTAAAATTTGGGGGGAAGAATACTTTATGTGTGATGTTATGATATTAGTATACATTGATAATGTACAAGGTGTTCCTGATGTCTGTGCATCTTACAGACTTAATTCAGCTCTCATTTCAGCTAATGACACAGTGGATATATCCAGGAGAAATCAGATTTATTGAGTCCTACTTCAGGCACACCATATTCCTTTTCACCTACTGTCCCTGAAGGTATAGGTATTGGTGCCCAAATTCTTCTATCTTTTTAAAAATATTATTTTATTTAAATTCAATTAACATATAGTATATTATTAGTTTCAAAGGTAGAGTTCAGTGGCTCAGCAGTTGCATTATAAAACCCAGAGTTTATTACCGTGCCTTCCTTAATGCCCATCATCTAGCTATACCATCCTCCCACCCACCTCCCCTCTAACACTCCTCAGTTTCTTTCATATAGTTGCGTCTGTTATGGTTTGTCTCTCTTTCTGATTTTGTCTTGTTTTATTTTCTCTCCCCTCCCTGGGATCCTCTGTTTTGTTTCATAATTATCTTTCTCTGATTGACTTATTTCACTTAGCGTAATAACCTCTAGTGCCATTCACATTCTTGCAAGTGATAAAATTTCATTTTTTTGATGTAATACTCCATTGTACAAATACATACCACTTCTTCTTTATCCGTTCATCTGTTGATGAATATCTCAGCTCTTTCCACAGTTTGGCTGTTTTGGACATTGCTGCTATAAACATGGGGGTGTGGATGCCCCTTTGGATTACTGTGTTTGTATCCTTTGAGTAAATACCTAGTAGTACAATTACTGGGCCATAGGGTAGCTCTATTTTTAACTTTTTGAGGAACCTCTATACAATTTTCCAGAGAAGCTATAGCAGCTTGCATTCCTCTTTAAGAGGGTTCCTCTTTCTCCACAACCTGCCAACATTTGCTGTTTCCTGGCTTATTCATTTTAGCCATTCTGACTGGTGTGAGGTGGTATCTCATTGTGGGTTTGACTTGTATTTCCCTGATGTTGAATGATGTTGCGAATCTTTTCATGTGTCTGTTGGCCATTTGTAGGTCTTCTCTGGAGAAATGTCTGTTCATGTCTTCTGCCCATTTCTTGATGGGATTGTTTCTTGGGTGTTGAATTTGGTGAGTTCTTTATAGATCTTGGATATTAACCTTTTATCTGATAAGATATGTACAAATATCTTCTCCCATTCTATACATTGTCTTTTAGATTTGTCTACTCTTTTCTTTGCTGCACAAAAGCTTTTTAACTTGATGAAGTCCTAATAGTTCATTTTTGCTTTTGTTTTTTTGCCTTTGGAGATGTGTCTAGCAAGAAGTTTCTGCAGCCAAGGTCAAAGAGGTTCCTACCTGTGTTCTTCTCCAGGATTTTGATGTATTCTTATCTCACATTTAAGTCTTTCATCCATTTTGAGTTTATTTTTGTGTTTGGTGTAAGAAAATGGTCCAATTTCTTTCTCCTACATGTAACTGTCCAGTTTAGTCCACACCATTTATTGAAGAGACCTTTTCCCCCATTGGATATTTTTTCCTGCTTTGTTGAAGATGAGTTGACTATAGAGTTGAGGGTCCATTTCTAGGTTCTCTATTCTGTTCCATTGTTCTATATCTGTTTCTGTGCCAATACCATACTGTTGTGATGATTATAGCTTTGTAATATAGCCTGAAGTCCAGAATTGTGATGCGACCAGTTTTGGTTTCCTTTTTCAGCTTTTCTCTGGCTATTTGGGGTCTTTTCTGGTTTCATACAAGTTTTAGAATTATTTATTCCAGCTCTGTGAAAAATGTTGATAGTATTTTTTTTTAAGATTTTATTTATTTATTTGACAGAGAGACACACAGCAAGAGAGGGAACACAAGCAAGGGGAATGAAAGAGGGAGAAACAGGTTTCCCACTGAGCAGGGAGCCTGATGCAGGGGTTTGATCCCAGGACTCTGGGATCATGACCTGAGCTGAAGGCAGATGCTTAACAACTGGGTCCCCAGGGATTTTGACAGGGATTGCTTTGAATATATAGAGTGCTCTGGGTAGCATAGACATTTTAGCAATATTTATTCTTCAAAGCCATGAGCATGGAATGGTTTTCCATTTCTTTGTGTCTTTGTTACTTTTGGACTCTCTTTGTTTAAAGGATCCCCTTTAATATTTCTTGCAGGGCTGGTTTAGTGATCACAATGTCTTTTAGTTTCTGTTTTTCCTGGAAGCTCTTTATTGCTCCTTCTATTCTGAATGACAGACTTGCTGGATAAAGTATTCTTGGCTGCATATTTTTCTCATGTAGCACCCTGAATATATCATTCCAGTTATTTCTGGTCTGCCAGGTCTCTGGGGACTGGTGTGCCAGCCTTATGTTTATACCCCTATAAGTTAAGGACCTCTTTTCCAAGCTGCTTTCAGGATATTCTCTTTATCTCTGAAATTTGTAAGCTTCACCATTCTTTTTCTAGATGTTAACCTATTTTTATTGATTTTGAGGGGGTACCCTGTGCTTCTTGGATTTGAATGTCTGTTTCCTTCTCCAGATTAGGGAATTCTCAGCTATAATATGTTCAAATAATCCTTCTGTCCCTCTCTCTCTTTCCTCTTCCTCTGAGACACCAATTATTCTAATAGTGTTTCACCTTATGGTATCACTGTTTTCTTGAATCCACCCCTTCATGACCCAGTAGTTGTTTATCTTTTTCTCACCATCCTTATTTTCCATCATATTGTCTTCTACATCACTGAATATTCTGCCTCATTTATCTTAGCAGTTAGAGCCTCCATTTTTTACTGCATCTCAGAAATAAATTTTTTTATTTCAAACTGATTTAGATTTTGGTTCTTTTATTTCTCCTGTAAGGGATACTTTAGTGTCTTCTATGGCTTTTTCAATCCCAGAGAATATCTTTATAATTGTTGTTTTGAATTCTAGTTCTGACATCTTACTTATCTCCATATTCATTGGATCCCTGGCTGTGAGTTCTGCTTCTTGTTCTCCTTTCTGGGGTGAGTTCTCCCATCTTGTGATTATGTCCAGAAAAGAATAGATGAAATGGGGGGAAAATACAAATATAGTCACAATGATACCAGAAAAATATACACGACACAAATCAGAAGAGAACAGAAACCAAAAAGAAAAGAAAAAGAAAAAAAACTGAGGAAAAAAAATCATGCAAGAAATAGAACATAACAGAACAATAAACTGGATCCTGAGTGTATTTTTGTCTGTTTGAAGACACTCAATTTCAAAATAGGCAAGAAAGAAAACCTCAAAAATGTATAAGTGTATAGTGAAGTTTAAAATTAAATTTAAGAGTTTAAGAGTATAAAAATGAAATTTAAAAAAGACTTAAAAATAATTGATAAAATAATAAAATAGTTGAAAAGGAAAATAAAGTATAAAACTGAAGGACTAAAAACTAATAACTATACTGGAAAAATATACACTACATCAATCAGAAGAGAACAGAAACCAATAAGATAAGAAAAGGGAACAAAATGGGAATAAAATCAGACAAGAAGCTGAATAAAACAGAACAATAATCTAGATCCTGGGTGTATTTTGGTCTGTTTGTTAGAAGAAACCAGATCTCCAAATAGGCAAGAAAGAAAACTTATATATATATATGTGTGTGTGTGTGTGTGTATATTTATATATGCTTATTTTACTTTTGTGGGTGCACACACACACACACACACACACACACACACACACACAATATAGTTGAATACAATGAAAGGAAGCCAAACATTTAAAAAGACTTTAAAAATAATTGGTAAGACAAGAAAATAATTGGACTCCACTGGCAGCCCCTGCCAGGATTGTGCCACACCCCACCGCCAATGAACACTACAGCCACCACTGCCCTTTGGAATGGCCAATAGGGGACCTGCCTACAGCCTGAGCTGGGAGGTGCAGCAGAAGATTAAGAAACAGAAACAGTAGGATGCAGACCTGGAGCATATCCTGATCCAGTGAATCACCATCCACAAGGATGTCGGCTGGCCCCAGCCTGGGTGGGAGAACTTCCAGAACTGGCTTAAGGATGATATGGTGCATGTGAGCTTATCAATGGGCTGCAGCCCAAGGCCCCAGGGAAGAAGATCCAAGCCTCCACTATGGCCTTCAAGCTGCTATAGCAGATCTTACAGTTCCTGTAGGTGGCCAAGCACTATGGCATCAACACCACTGACATCTTTCAGATTGTGTACTTCTGGGAAGAAAAGACCATAGCCTGTATGCAGTATATGCTGATGAACCTGGGTGGACTGGTGGTAGCCCAGGGTGATAGGCTTTTCTCTGGGGATCCCAACTGCTTTCCTAAGAAGTCCAAGGAGAACTTTTGGAACTTCTCAGACAACCAGCTGCAAGAGGGCAAGATTGTCATCGAGTTGCAAATGGGCAGTAACTGCTGGGCATCCCAGGCCCCATTATGATGCCCCTCAAGATTCTTGATCCTATTCCAACCCTGTTCCTGCCCTCCCATGAATGGTTTTATATAAATATATTATATATATATATATATATATATATATATATATATATATATATATATATACATATATATATACACATACACACACACACTTTAGCAGTGACATTCCCTGAGAGCCACTGGGGCTTTCAGACTCCCCTAGGGGTGCCCAATGGTAGGCTCTGTCTCTTTGCTTACTAATATGTTCCCCTCTTTAAACTCCCCCCCAAAAGATGAGGAAGTAATTGAAGAGAATACTATAAAACTGAAGGACTAAAGAATAATAATTATTTCAGAAAAATATACATTGCATAATCAGAAGAGAACATAAACCAAACTGAAAAAGGAAAAAATGAGAATAAAATGGAAATAAAATCAGACAAGAAGTTGATCAGAACAGAACAATAAACTAGAACCCAGGTCTGTTTGTTAGAAGAAACTAGATCCCAAAATAGGTCAGAAAGGGGTGAAAAATATATATATATACATATACACACACACATACACAAATTAAGTTGAATATAATGAAAAGAAGCCAAAAAATGAAAAATACATATATAAATGTAAGTGAAGAAATGAAAATTAAAAAAGACTTAAAAAATAACTGATAGGGCGCCTGGGTGCCTCAGTGGGTAAGCCTCTGCCTTCAGCTCAGGTCATGATCTCAGGGTCCTGGTCAGAGGCCCCTATTGGGCTCTCTGCTCAGCAGGGAGCCTGCTTCCTCCTCTTCTCCTGCCTACTTGTGATCTCTCTCTTTGTCAAATAAATAAAATCTTTAAAAAAATTAAAAAATAATTGATAAAATAAGAAAACAGATGTAAAAAATAACTGAAGAATTGAAGAATTCTTGAATTCTTGAAGAAAAATTGAAGAATTAAGAAAAACGAGAAAAAACCACAAATACTTCTTTCTCCAAAAGCTGGAGTTTTATAGTTTTGTGTAATTGGTAAAGTTGGTATTCACCAGAAGTTACTGCTGGTCTTCTAGGGGAGGGGCCGTTTCCCTGATTCTCAGGTATCTTTGTCTGGGGAAGAATTGCTCCGCCCCTGCCAGGGGGCTGGGCTCCGTTTGGGGAGGTGGCTGAAGATGGCGTCAGGGCAATCTCTATCCCAGGAGCTAAAAGTTCGCTTCCCCCACTCTTCAGCAAGCCCTCGCAGAGAAGCAGCCACTCTTGCCTCTATAGCTTTGGACTGAGCTCTGTGTTCACCCAGTCTGTGACTGAGCATTTACCTCATGCAGGAGACCTCCTTATGAGTTTCCAAACTTGACAGACTCTTGCAGAGTATACGGCTGCTCTTCCCACAGTAGGAAAGGGGTCTCACTGCAGTTCTGCCTTTTGCTGGGCCACTGCTCAGAGAACTTCCCCCTGACCACGCAGGGGTTCCCGGTTTACGGCAACTCTGAGTAAAACTCACTGTTGAAGCCAGCTTTCCTGCTCCAATGCTTGAGAACTGTGCCGCACTCAGGCACCCTCGCTCTTTTTGTGACCCCAAGGATCCTGAGACCATGCTGTCCTATCTGGGATTCTGCCTCCTGAATGCCTCCTCAGCGCCTTTCAGGTAAACTTATAAAAGTTGGGACTTGGCACTCTGCTGTTCATAATACTTTTCCAGTAGTTGGCTTATGGAAGGTCTCTACTCCTGTGGGGTTTTTTGTTTTTTTGGAAGCAGGTGTTCTTTATTCCCTTAACTAGTTTCCTAGGAAATAAATCACATGGAGTGGAAGACAGCCGTACATTTCCCATAGCTGCTGCTTCTTTTTTTTAACTTTATTTTTTCAGTGTTCCAATATGCATTATTTATCTCCCACCCCCAGTGCTCCATGCAAGACATGCCCTCAATATCCACCACCAGGCTCACTCATCCCACCCCACCCCACTCCCTTCCAAGACCCTCAGTTTGTTTCTCAGAGTCCAAAGTCTTTCATGCTTCATCTTCCTCTTGAACTTAACTCATTTCACATTTCCTTTCCTTCTCGCACTATCTTCCATGTTACTCCTTATGCTTCACAAGTAAGTGAAACCATATGATACTTGATTTTCTCTGCTTGGCTTATTTCACTCAGCATAATCTCCTCCAATCCTATCCATGTTGCTACAAAAGTTGGGTATTCATCCTTTCTGATGGAGGCATAATATTCCATTGTATATATGGACCATATCTTCTTTATCCATTTGTCTGTTGAAGGGCACCTACCACAGTTTGGTGATTGTGGCCATTGCTGCAAAGAACATTGGGGTACATATCACCCTTCTTTTCACTATGTCTGTATCTTTGGAGTAAATAACCAGTAGTGCAATTGCAGGGTCATATAGTACCTCTATTTTTAATTTTTTGAGGAATCTCCACACTGTTTTCCAAAGTGGCTGCACCAATTTGCATTCTGACTAATAGTTTAAGAGGATTCCCCTTTCTCCACAGCCTCTCCAACACTCGTTGTTTTCTGTCCTGTTAATTTTGGCCATTCTGACTAGTGTAAGGTGGTATTTCAATGTGGCTTTGATTTGAATTTCCCTATAGCTAATGATAGTGAACATTTTTTCATGTGTCTGCTACCCATTTGTTTGTCTTCTATGGAGAAGTGTCTGTTCATGTCGCCTGTCCATTTTTTGGTGTGATCATCTTTTTTTTGGTCATTGGGTTTGAGGAGTTCTTTATAAATCTTGGATATCAGCCCTTTGTTTGTAGTGTCACTTGTGAATATCTTCTCCTATTCCATGGGTTGTCTCTTTGTTTTGTTGACCTTTTTCTTTGCTGTGCAGAAGCTTTTTATTTTGATGAAGTTCCAAAAGTTCATTTTCGCTTTTGTTTCCTTTGTCTTTGGAGACGTGTCTTGAAAGAAGTTGCTGTGGCCAGTGTCAAAGAGGTTACTGCCTATGTTCTCCTCTAGGATTTGGATAGATTCCTGCCTCATGTTGAGGTCTTTCATCCATTTCATGTTTGTTTTTGTGTGTGGTGTAAGAGAATGGTCTAGTATCATTCTTCTATACATAGCTGTCCAATTTTCCCAGCACCATTTATTGAAGAGACTGTCTTTTTCCACTGGATATTTTTTCCTGCTTTGTCAAAGATTATTTGACCATAGAATTGAGGGTCCATATCTGAATCTCTACTCTGTTCCATTGGTCTATGTATTTGTTTTTGTGCCGGTACCAAGCTGTCTTGGTGATCACAGCTTTGTAATATTCCGATGTATTTCCTCAGATTCACATCTCTGCATCTCCTACCTTGCAAAAGACGGTAGCTTTTCTATTTGTAATATTCTTTTCTCTGATCTCTGGTTGATTTTGCAGGTTTTCAATATCATTTAATAATTATCTAGCTGATTTCCAGGGACCAGACAAAACTGTGTTCCCCTACTCCTCCAGCATCTTGGAAGATCTCAAATTCTCCTATCTTTTGCCAGTGAAAGCTTGTTCAAGTTGGTAAGTAGGTTATTTTTGAAAACAACTTTTAAAATCAAACTTATTGAGATATTATTTCTATGCAAGATTATGCTCACATGTTACTTATTCAGTTGATGAACTTGGACAATTATGAACTTGGACAATTATAGAAATCCATGTCACCACTACTCTAGGAAAGATATCGTGCATTCCTTTTTTTTATTTTACACTCATATATGTTTTTTCTTTTACTTATTTATTCTTAATCTTACAGTGTTATATTTTTTATTTTATATAGTTATATATAGTTTCAGGTATGCAATATAGTGTTTTAACAATTCTTTTTTTAAAGATTTTTATTGATTGATTGATTGATTGATTTGACAGAGAGATTGCAAGTGGGCAGAGAGGCAGGCAGAGAGAGAGGAGGAAGCAGGCTCCCTGCTGAGCAGAGAGCTCAATATGGGCCTCAATCCCAGGACCCTGAGATCATGACCTGAGCTGAAGGCAGAGGCTTAACCCGCTGAGCCACCCAGGCGCCTGTGATTCAACAATTCTATACATTACTTAGTGCTTATCACAATAAATGTACTCAATTCCCTTTATCTATTTCCCCTATCCTCCACCCTACCTCTGATAACCACCAGTTTTTCACTGTATTTTTGAGTCTGGCTTTTTTTTGGGGGGGGGGTGGCATTCTTTTTTTCCTTTGTTCATTTATTTTGTTTCGTAAGTTCTTGAGTGAGTGAGTGAAATCATATGGTATTTTTCTTTCTCTGACTGACTCATTTCACTTAGCACTCTACTCTCTAGATCCACCCATGTTGTTGCAAATGCAAGATTTCATTACTTTTTATAACGAGTAATATTCCATTATATACACATATATATGTATAGAAGTATATATATTTATACTTCTGCTTTATTCATTCATCTTTGGGTGGACACATGGGTTGCTTCCATATTTTGGCTATTGTAAATAATGCTGCAATAAACATAGGGGTGTACATATCTAGTCAAATTAGTGTTTTTTTATTCTTTGGGTAAATACCCAGTAGTAGAACTTCTGCATCATGTGGCAATTTTATTTGTAAATTTTTGAGGAACCCCTTTAATTTTTTCCACAGTGACTTTACCAGTATGCATTCCCACCAGTAGCACACAAGGGTTCCTTTTTCTCTGTGTCTTTGCAAAACATGTTGTTCCTTGTGTTTTTGATGTTAGCCATTCTGACAGGGTGAGGTGGTATCTCATTGTGGTTTTGGTTTGCATTTCTCTGATGATGAATGATATTTAGCATCTTTTCATGTTTCTGTTGAACATCTATATGTCTTCTTTGGAGAAATGTCTGTTCATGTCTTCTGTCCATCTTATTGGATTATTTGTATATTATTTATATATTTTGGAATCTTATTTGGAATCTTATTTATATATTTTGGAATGAAATATCCCTTATTGGATATATCATTTGCAAGTATCTTCTCCCATTCAGTAGGTTGTCTTTTTGTTCTGTTGCCATTTTTTCCCTTTGCTAGGCAGAAGCTTTTAATTTTGATGTAGTCCCAAGAGTTTATTTTTGCTTTTATTTCCTTTGCCTCAGGAAATATATCTAGAAAAATGTTGCTATGGCCCATGTCAGAGACATTACTGTCTCTGCTCTCTTATGGAGTTTTTATAGTTTCAGATCTCATATTTAGGTCCTTAATCCATTTTGAGTTATTTCTGTGTTTGGGGTATGAAAGTTTTCCAGTTTCATTCTTATGCATATAGCTGTCCAGTTTTCCCAACACCATTTGTTGAAGACACCATCTTTTTCCCATTGCATATTCCTGCCTCCTTTGTTATAGGCTAATAGGCTATTTAATTATGGGTTTATTTCTGGGTTCTCTCTTGTGTTCCATTGACTTATGTGTCTACTTTTGTGCCAGTTCCATAGTGCTTTTATTACTACAGCTTTGTGGTATATCCTAAAATCTGAGATTATGATACCTCCAGTTTTGTTCTTCTTTTCAAGATTGCTTTTGCTGGTCTACTATGGTTCCATAGAAACTTTGGGATTATTTGTTCTAGTTCTATAAAAAATACTGTTGGTATTTTTATAGGTCTTGCATTAAATCAAGATATAGCACATTTCTATCATCCCAGAAAACTTCCTTCTGCTCCTTTGGAATTAGCTCCTCCCTCAACCTCAAACAAGTATTAACCTCATCTTTAACAATAAATATTCATTTTTTTCACACTGGAAATTCATATAAATGGAATTTTAAAATATGTACTTCTTTGTGTCTATCTTCTTTCATGCAGTATAAAGTTTTAGGATTCATCTTTATCGTATGTAGGTAAATCTCTTTTTTTAAATTGCTAAGTAGTATTGCCTTGAATTAATATATCAAGATTTCCTGCATAGTAAATTGGTATTCCATAATCAGGCACTCCCTACTAGATCCTGGTAGTACACCAGAAGGTGTTTCTTCAAAAAGTTTATAAGTCTCTTTTTCATATGGCATGGTTTCTCATAATCTGAAGTGTGAGCTTCCCATTGAGTCTAGTCATTAACTTCACACCATGTCTTTTTCACCAATGATGCTTTAAATTCCACAGGTCTGTAAGGAGGCATCACAGCATGAACCTTTTTTTAAAGTAAAATTTATTTTGGGATAATTCATATACGATTGTAAGAAAGAATATGGAGAGATTCTGTGTACATTTTACACAGTTTCTCTCAATGATAACTTCCTTTTAAAAACATTTTTGTTTATTTATGAGAGGCAGACACAGAGAGAGAAACAGAGCAGGGGGAGGAGCAGAGGGAGACAGACAAGCACACATATGCTAGTATCTTCTCCCATTCAGTAGGTTGTCAGAGCACCGAGCTTGATATGGGGCTCAGTCTCAGGACCCTGATATCATGACCTGAGCCAAAACCAAGAGTTGGACACTTTTAACTTACTGAGCCACCCAGACACCACTCAATGGTAACTTCTTGCAAAATTATAGTAAATATACAGGATATTGACACTCATTTTGTCAAGATACAAACATTTTATCATCACAAAGGTCTCTCATGTTGCTATCCTACAGTCACATCCACTTCCTTCCAACTCCATCTGGTCCTTAAGCCCTGGCAACCACTTCATTTTGTTTTCTCCATTTCTAAAATTTTGTCACTTCAATACTGACATACGAGTGGAAATATATAGTATGAAACCCTTTGGTATTGGCTTTTTTCACTCTCTTTAATTCCCTGGACATTCATTCAGATTGTTATGTGTATCACTGGTTTGTCCTTTTGTTTTTAATTGCTGAATAGTATTCTATGGTGTGGATATACCACAGTTTGTTTAAGTGTGTTGAGGGATATCTGTATTGTTTCCAAATTTTGCATATTATGAATAAAGCTGCTCTGAGCATTCATATATTTTTTTTGGTAAGTATAAGCTTTCATTTCTTTGTGGCAAATGCTCAAGCATGATTGATAAGCCAGATGGCAGTTATATGCTTAGTTTTTTGAGAAACTGCCAAAATATTCCCAGAGTGGTTGTATCATTTTATATTCCAGTTTCTCCACAGTATATGTCAGTATATGATGTCACTATTTTTTTTTTAGCTATTCTGATAGGTGTACAATGATACTTCATTTTGTTTTAAATTTTCATTTCCATAATGACTAAGGATGTTGAGTATCTTCTGTGTGCTCATTTGTCATCTGTTTCCTTTCTGTGAAATATCTGATCATTCATTTTTATGGCATGAGGACTATTATTCTAATAGTTTTTGTAATGTTTAACCGTTTCCCTTTCCCCAGTGTATAGTTACTGAATTAAATGGCTCTAGTTTCCTTTAGGAAAATATGGAGATATTTACAACCAATTATACTTGTCATGGTGTCATCCCTGCTCAGGACTTCCAAAAACTAACAAGAGGCCATGACTCTTTACTGGGGAAACTATTCTAAGAATTCTGGTTATCTTTAAAATCTTTTAATTTTCCAGATCGGTTAGTATCCTTATTTCCTGTTCATCTCATTTACCCCTAGGGAAGCTGTGTACTAACCAATTCCATAAGGCTCTGCTTATCAAGCATCCCTGTTTGTTTCTCTGACCTCACCACTTATAAATTGCACTCATCCAGCTTCTGTCCCTTCTTGCTGCTTGGACTCTGTTGTTTTGAGATCCTAGATAACTATTGCTATTATTGTCCCTGTTCTCTAATGTCATCTTCTATTTATTAACCTTAGCCTACAGAGGAGAACTGTGCTAAACTTTAACATATTGCTGGTGACCTTCTCATTAACATATTTCTTGTAATTTGGGTAAATATTATTTATTTTCTGGCCCTATCTATTATCCTCACGCTAGCAAACCCAGTTATATTAACTTTTAAATAACCTTTTCCCACCATCTGACATAGCAATTCAGACATTTCCACCTCACTTAGTATAAGTCACATTTTCCATGCTTCTAGGTGTTATCCTAATAAGATGTTTATATCTCTTTAGGCCTTTGGGAGAAAGTTATATCCCATATCTTGGGAGAGGATACACCGATAGTTTCCTCCTATCCAACTTCATGTTCTGGCACTCTTGATGAGACCCCCTCAGGATGTAGTCCTACTGGCTCCTCCTGACACACGATGGCTAGGTCTAGTGGCTCTTTTGGGGTTCCTTTTCTTCCCTATGCCCAGAATTTCTCAGTCGGGACAGATTTCAAGGGATGTTTTATGGGGAAGAGGTCTCTGCCTTTTTTTTAAGCAAGGGAGACTTATTCTTTTTTTAGAGTGATGTGAGCCATTTCTATAGGCTCAGCAAGTCTAGAAGACTGATAAATTTTAGAGCATCGACCAGATATACCCATTCCATATGCCAGGGTCCTGTTTTTCTCTTCACTATGGTTCTGACTAGGCATAGCACTTCTGCCTTCGTTGGGAGTTTAACAGTTTTAGTTTGATGAATCTGAAGATTGTGTTCTGAGCTGGGTCCTCAGTTTTCTTTGCCCTGCCCTTTGGCTTCAAGAAACAACAGTCCCCAGACAGCTGGTCTTTCACCCTTAGCTTTTACTTGTCAATTAATCACCTTAGCTATATGTCATCTTATTCAGAATGATCAAGCTTATCAAAAACCACTCAATTGTACAGTTATTATACCTGTGTTTTCCCCCATATTTCTTAAATAGTTTATATGCTATTTATATGCACCAGCTTGCACTTCCATCCTTCATTATGGCACCCCACTACCACACTAGTAGCAGTTTTAACATGTTGTGCCAGTGGCTATCTATATTCCATTCATAGTGTGCCATGTGGTGGGGAGTGATCCGGCTTCAAATTCCCATCCACATTTGGCTCTCTTGAATGACTCCTGGCACTAAGCTCACAGGGTAGATTCCCAGGGAAGCAGAATCTGTGATGGAGATTAGTGTGTAGGTGGTTTATTTGAAGTTTAGAGAGGAAAGGAAAGAAGTAGAACTTTGCAAAGGAAGAATATTAACTGGATCCAGTTTCAGTGGAAACCTTAGCTGAACTTTGTTACGTAAAGATGGACTGACCTTTCAGAAATGCTCTGAATTGGAGCAAAAAAGACAAAGCTTTCTATGTTCAGCTTCACCTGGAAAAGAAGTATCACCTTGGGCAGGTGGCTGTTTTTAGTTATCTGATGGGACTGATACCTGAGAGCTATCTGACAGACCCTGTTAGCCATTCATTTAAGAAGATATACAGAATATTATCCCTTACTGGTATATATCAATATTTCTCATTCCATTTTAAAGTTGCATAGTACCCCAGTGTGTGCATACACTAGAGCTTATTCAATGCATTCCTTTTTTAAAAAAGATCTTATTTATTTATTTGAGAGAGGGGTACCACCAGCCAGGGCAGGGGGTAGGGGGAGAGGGAGAAAAAGTCTCTCCACTGAGCAGGGAGCCTTATGCAGGGCTCAATCCCAGCGCCGTGAGATCATGATCAGAGCCTAACGCGGATGCTTAACCACCTGAGCCACCGAGGTGCCCCAGTCTGTTCCCTTTGAGACCGTATATACATATATATATTTATATTTATATATTTATATATTTATATATTTATATATACATATTTCAGTCTTCAGGTACTAAATAGTACTACTATAAATAGCCTTATTTTTGCATCTTTTTTATTTTTGCCAGTATAAATTTGAGATAGACTAATAGAAGTGAGGTTACTACTTCAAAAGGTAAATACATACGCAGTATTGCTGGATATTCCAATATCCCCTTCATAGGCGTTTTACCATCTTGCAGCACCAACAGCCAGTAATGACAGTGCCTGTTCATTCACAATCTCATCAATAGACTGTGTTGTTAAACTTTTGATTTTCCAATCTGATATATGAGAAATGACATCTCAATGTAGTTTTAATTTGAACTTCTCTTATTATGAATGATTCTGAGCATCTTTTCATATGGGTAAGAGTCATTTACATTCTTAATTGTCTCATCATCTTTTTAACTCATTTTTCTGTGGGGTTGGTGGTTTTTGTGTGTGTCTATTTTTGTCATTTAGAAGTACTGTATACAGTGTAGATAGGAACCCTTTTAACATAAATTACAAATTCATCTTTGCAATTTTCCATCTGTCCTTTTATTTTGCCCATATATTTTATGATGTAAAGTTTTATTTTATTTTTATGCAACCAAATGTATCCATCTTTTTTCCCATACTGTTTCTAAATTATGGTTGGAAAACATTTCTTCCCTTCAAGCTTATAGAGTAATTTACACATTATTTTTGAGGAGTCCTGCTCCAGGTCAAAAACTTACATGTGATCATTTAAGCCCAAATTAAGGCAAGTATAGTCTTTATCTGGAAAGCTGTCCTCCTCACACCAAGACATGGTGCACAGTCTGGAGGGAGGTACAGTTAGGACTCAGCAGCCCCGTGCCTCCAGTGCTCTCAGATTGCAGATATGTAAATATCTGCATTAACAGCCCCAATGCCTCCATTTAGAGGTTAGTTGTGGGGAAGGGCCTGTTCAAGACTTTCTCAAGTACCTCCTTTACGGATACCACCTTATCCAGGCACCTTGAAGATATTTTTCTACACTTTCACTCAACATTCAGTATTATTCAACTTCTAGCCTTTCTTCCAGTCTCTTCTTGGCCCTCTAGGTCCATATATAAAAGCTGGAGATTTTCCTCCCATCTGCTTTTATCTGACTCTCACCCTGCAGTTGCTAAGGGAAAAATAAACCACTGGGAAAGCCAGTCTTTTTTCCTGTTTTGCCTCTTGCTTGCAGTGTCTCAGTGAGTGAATAAAGGTTTGATTGTTTCTTCCATTTTGACTTGTCCTAATTTACCACCCTGACACGTGGCAGCTCAGCTCTCTCTAGCTCAACTATTGACGATTTTAAATACTCATATTAATTCAATTTCTACACTCATATCTCTGATACATTTGTAATTTTTAGTGCGAGGAATGGATCCAATTATCATTTTCTATAAAGCTATTTTGTCACTCCATCATCACTTATTTCAAAGAACATCTTTCTTTCCCCCACATTGTTTTGAAATATCACACCTAAACTAATGATTTATTGTTGCTTAAACCTTCTGCCTGGAAGCAAAACCTATCACTTCCAATCACAATTTACAAGTTAAAGCAAATCCCATGATGAGGCCTGAGGCCAATAGGGTAGGAAGGGATAATCCTACTCCAGGAAGGAGTAGCAAATATTTATAAATAATAATAACGTCTATTTCACACTCCTATCCCAGCTGTGCAGGTGCATCTCTCCATCCAAAATAACAAATGAGACACTCACTGTTAGTTTTCAGTGCAATCTTCTAGATGCTTTCAAGCTTTAACTTGATAATCAGTGATAAATATTAGTGGTGGTAATGCTCATCCTGTCTTGTTCTGAATTTAGTAGAGATTCTCCTAGTGTTTTTCTAGTTAACATAATGCTGGATTTGGCATTTTGAAATAGATATATTTTATCATTCTTATATCATTGAATATTATTTTGCCAAATTCCAAATTTTCAACATCTATGGGATATTAATGTATATTTTTCCAAGATCTACTAATCTACTAAGGATGCATAATGTTAGCATATTTCCTAATTTTAAACTTTCATTTTATATTTTTTGTGAAATCTCTCACTAGGTCATGATTTATTTGTACTTTAATATGCTCCTGAATACTTAAATAAACAATATAATTAAATTATGCCAGAGTCCAGCACAAGGTTCAAGCAATATTAGGTATTATTATTTGCTTATCTAATTCCCTCTATTTTATATTTCCTTTGTTTTATATATAAATTTTAAATCATCTGGAGTTTAATTTAGCCTAACATGTAAGTTCATTCAGTTGTTCTTTCTCCCTTCTCTCTATTCCCCTCCCTTCCCTCCTCCCTTCCCTCCTTGCTTCCATCTCTCCTTCCTTCCCTCCTTCGTTCCTTCGTTCCTTCCTTCCTTCCTCCCTCCCTCCCTCCCTCCCTCCCCCCCTTCCTTCTTTCCTTCCTTCCTTTGCTGTTTGCTAATGGTTAGCTGAATGCTTTAATAACCTGTATTGACGCTTCACTCATTTCTCCTTTGATTTGAAATGCTACCTTACCCTTTATGAATATATTTGATTCTCTCTCACTAATGGGCTCTTGCCACAGTGCCATATTAACTTCCTATTTTTCTCTACTTCATTGTTGTTCCTAGTGCCACAGCTCCTCTCATGGTAAACACACCGCCTCTCATCACTAGTGCTGCTGGTATTTGTGCTGTCAGTATGAGTATTAAAAAAAATAATAAAGTTAAAAAAATGTTTTGAGCCAGCATGAGGCGATAGGGAGTAGAGAAATTCAGGGCTACAATTCCTATCTGTCCCTACACTGTGTGTAGAGGTTGACCATGTGACTTTACATTCCTTACATTCTTACATTCCCTAGGCCCTGAAACCAGAATCAGTCACTTGTTTAAGTGATAGCCTTATATTCCCCTTTTTAGAGCTACTATTTTTCTTTTTTTTTCAAAGATTTTATTTATTTATTTGATAGAAACACAGCTAGAGAGGGAACACAAGCAGATGGACTGAAAGAGGGAGAAGCGGGCTTCCTGCCGAGCAGGGAGCCCGATGCGGGGCTCGATCCCGGGTCTCCGGGATCATGACTTGAGCCGAAGGCAGTCGCTTAACCAACTGAGCCACCCAGGTGCCCCTAGAGCTACTATTTTTCTGCTTAAGGCTACAGAACATGTACAATTCCAGAGTGAATTTTAAAAATTGAGCACACTTAGTGATGTATTTAGGGATCATTCACCAGATATTTGGGATATGATCTCTTGGTAACTTCAGTCCAAATTATAGTTCTCAGCTTCTCTCTTTTGTGAATTTGTACAGGTATTTTAATTGAAAATTAGAAGAGATCAAATCAGGTCTAGGTAGATTGCCATCACTATAACATGAAAATTCCATTACTTGTTTATAATGATAGAAATCAATGAACTGTTAAGGTTTACCTAAAGCCTCTTACCAAATTGGACTTGAAGTTTTATTGGAATATAACTCTTTGACTCAATATTCTCATATATATGTACACACACATACACACATGTGTATGACACATATGTGTATGACATAACCACATTCATTCTATGTATGAAGACATGCTTAAACCTTTACTGAGTAAACTAGGAGCCACATCTCACTAAAGTTTTTTTAAAGACACTTTGCAAATATGTGGAATGTTTTGTTCATTTTTGTTCTTTTAACAAAACTTTCAGTAAAGTCCCCTCTTTAATGTTATTTGTCAGATCAACAAATCCCCAGAGCAGGAGTCCTCCCATTCTTAGGAACCAGGAGGTATGTGGGACAAGATGAATAGCATTTCATTTGCAATGATATGCTGAGGGATGTGCATACCAAAGTTGACATCAAATATATCGTCCTGATTCCCATTTTATGGATTTTCATTACTAAATAAAATCATCTTAGGGCAAAGTACTAATTTGTACATATGTAAATATTTTCTCATTTTTTTCTTTCTCTTTCTTTCTTTCTTTCTTTCTTTCTTTCTTTCTTTCTTTCTTTCTTTCTTTCTATCTTCTCTCTTTCTTTCCTTCCTTCCTTCCTTCTTTCCTTCCTCCCTCCCTCCCTCCCTCCCTTCCCCTTCCTTACTTTTTTCTTCCTTCCTCCCTCCTTCCTTCCTTCCTTCCTTCCTTCCTTCCTTCCTTCCTTCCTTTCTTTCTTTCTTTCTTTCTTTCTTTCTTTCTTTCTTTCTTTCTTTCTTCTTTCCTTGTGTGGTATCTTTCAAAAAGTTTTCTCAACTATTCCTTCAGTGTAAAGGTTTCCAGTATTGTTTTGTGTAACAAATTCTGAGGAGAATTGGGTGGGAAATACAGAATATACAGTTACACTGGAGATCCTTTTTTCCCTTAAGGTTTGGTTTTGGAACCAGACTCAATACAATTATTATCACAAAGGATTTGTGATGCTGACATACCTCATAGTTCCTGATTCCTTTCCTAAATTATTGCATAAAAAGTCATAACCTTAAAAAGAATTTAATATAATTCAGCCTGTTCTGTTGATCATAACTGTTGCCTTCAGTGATTTGTATTTTTGATGTTTGAATTAGTTTTCCGTGTTCAAATTAATATGGGGTTTTACTAAAGCATATAATGAAAAGAATTTTCAATATTGCAAAAGTGAAGGTTATTTAAGTACTTTCATTTCTCCCACATTCAAGCCTTTTTAATGTTTCAAGAAATCATCTTATTCAAAGTCACAGAGAATATTTGCCCTTGACTGTATATTTGAGTCTAACATCAGTTTAGTAATTTGATGCTATATGTACATTATGAAGGCACAATGTATGTATGGAAACTTTAATATAGGTGGCAGGTGGAAGTCAGAGATCTATTTACAGTGGCAGAAATGTGATACTGACACTACGGTGACAAACTGACCTTTGCCATTTTGCTGGTGAGGACTCTGACATCTATAGCAGCCATGTCCTCCTGAAAATGGGCAGGTTTTCCCATTTGGTTTTCTCTGTAGAGTCTGGATTAATCAGATAAGCAAGCAGAGATAGGTATCATCAATTTTTCTGAACAGAATTCAGGCTACTCTGGTTAAAACTACAAGCAGTTTCATTTCGTTTGTCAGGCATACAATTTTTCTTCCTTCATTTGCACTTCTCTTTCTCAAAGTCATATCTCCCATAATTAAATTTATCTTCCATAATTAAATTTATGTCTAAATTGGGACTGAGAACAGCTTTATTATAATTAATGATGTTGAAACAACTTCATTTCCCTTTTTCTCTAACAAGATCTTTTCTATAACACACACAAAAGTCATAGTTCGATTCTATAAGCTTTGCACTGGTAGTGATCTCAGGGCACAGCTGCAAATATGGAAGGAAAACTCTTTGTTTAACTAAAATAAAAAAATATTCACGGGATAACAAACTGAAAAATATTTTTGGCTTCACATTTCTAATGCCTCTTGGACATTTATTCCTAGGGGATCTCCTGGCCACTTAAATTCATTCTGTCTATGATCTCACTTTCCATCTTAACTCATTCATCCACCAGTAAACTTCAAGCTACTTAAGGGAAGAGAATGTATCTTATTTGTCTCTTTATTCCTGGTGTCTGTCTAGCTCAGTGCCTGGTACATAGTAACAGCTCAATAAATATTCTTGAACGAATAAACTTGCGGCTTCTTTTGGATTGCTAAATTAAGTTTACCATACTGCCATTCTCCCAGGCTTCAAATTTCTGTATAATATTTACCTCCTAAATTCAATCAGTTCCTAAATTGTATATATTCCAGATGAACAATATCTTTCAAATATGACTCTTTGCCCATATCCCCTGCTACTTCACCAATTCAAGATTTTATTGCTTCTCTTATACTAATGCATTAGTTTTGTGTTTCCTGCAATTCAGTCTCTTTTATTCTCAGTCTGTTCTAAACAAGACACAGTATTCCAAAAGCACAGAATTTACCATGTCACTGTTAGGTGGACATTTTTAAGCTTCTTTGGTCTCCACAGAATAAAGTTCAACCCATTTTGCATTCAGAGATCTCTGTAATGTGATCTCAACTCCTGTGATCTCTAGGTGTCCTTAGAAAGGGACCTAGAAGCTACCTATTATTCTTTTACCTCTCTGCAACAATGTATATGACTCATAGGGTTTGAGGGATAAGAAAATTACTTTCCTCAAGCTTAAAACTGTGTTTTTTTTTTTTTTAAAAACATAATTTGGGTTAACTTCATCCCATCTGGCATTAGGTCCTGCCACATTAGTTTTCATCTTCTGAAATAAATGT
Organism: Spilogale gracilis; assembly: GCA_004023965.1. Taxonomy (NCBI): domain Eukaryota; kingdom Metazoa; phylum Chordata; class Mammalia; order Carnivora; family Mephitidae; genus Spilogale; species Spilogale gracilis. Next base: position 35,779 of record PITA01010636.1, read on the forward strand.
ATGGAAAGTCATTCATTTAAAACAAAAGAAAACCTGAATTTCACTATGATTGCAAATTTGCTGTATAATCGAATCACTTTTCCATTAGGTCTCTTCAATTCACTGGGAAGACTGCAGTTAAACTATCAGTTTAAGTCGCTTTATTAAGTCATCTTGCAAGTTTACATGGCTCTTACCAATTTCTTGAATCATCCTTCCATGAATTGAAACTCAGTGCCTTCATCATATCCTCTCTCTCTTTCACCTTCCACAAATCTTCAGATGTCCAAGACCTCTGCTGTAACAGCATAGTTCTTCAGGGACTCCTACGTGGATTCTGTCTATGAATCCACTGCACAAGGTATTTCTCTAATTCCTCAAATATGTTATGTGATGCTTGAGAAACATGGTGAATCTTGGACAAAGAAACTATGACAGTTTTTTCTTTTTTGCTTCTCACACATAACAAAATAACATGGACTGCAGATGTCCATGGGCGAGCTACTAACTTTTATACTGTTTATTTATTTATTTACTTCGTATATATTTATTCCTTTCAATCTTCCTTATTGCTTCCAAATTTTCTTCTAAGCTTAACATTTTTGTTTTTGGGGTCTCATACACTTACCTATTTTCCTCAGAGACTTTTCTGTTTTCTTGGAAGACATTGTTACTCAATCGTATGGGGAAGATGTATGAAGACATATTGTATGTTAACTATTAAGATCATGAAAAGTGATCCTAGGTAGGAACTAAATTAGTCACAAATGTTTGTCTGTATATGCAAATTCATTACAGTAGGATTTTCAATTCACCTTTCAAATTCTGAGTAAAATTTTGCAAGTCATTATAGTAAATATCTGGGTAGTACTAATTCAGAGTGAGTTATTTCAAGATATGTGTTTCTTCACCATTTATTCATCTTACTCTTACCTGTATCTTCCACTTGAAATCTCTGTCCCAGCTGTCTCCTCTCCATTGTATTTCGTAAATCCAAAATCCACTTGATTTTGTGGTCACGTGCCATTTGCTGTGTTGAATGTCTTTGTTCCTTCCCTTTTGGAAGAGAATACTTTTATTTGAATTGTCATAACCTATTAATTAATTCATTTATTCAGCAAATATTAAATATTATATGCTAATCATGACCAATTTCAGGCTACCAGCATGTCATTGGATACAGAGTTGTGAAAATATACATGGACAATTCAGCTCCATGGATACCAGGGAATTCAACAAACACTACAAACTGGTGCTGCCTTTTTCTCCAGAAAGCAGTTTACAAGTAAACTCAAGTCCAATTACAAGCAATCCATAAAAATATATATCCATATCCATAAAAATGGATATATATATATTTATAATGGTAAATAGTTGTTTAATATGATAGGTAGTGATACCTATACCTACTAAGGAGAAATTAAAATAGGAAAAGAGAGAGAGGAGATGTGGGAAACTGAATTTTAGATGTGGCAGTCAGAGAAGACCTTGTTGAATAAAGTAACAGCACACAGGTGAGGGAGAAGGCTGTGGAGATCCTTCCAGACAAGGTATTTATTAGAAGCTTGTGAAATGGTAGCATGTTTGCTGTGTTGGAGAAACAATGAGGAAAACATTATAGTTGGAGTAGAGAGAAAGCAATGGGAAGGTTGAAGATCAGGTAAGATGCAAAGGGGGTGCTTCATAGACCATCGGAGGTCTTTATAGGCTGTAGTAGAACATTTATTTTTACTGTGAATGATGAGGGAAAATATTGCACTTCTTTTTTTTTTTTTTTTTTTTTTTGGCAGAAGATTGACATTCTCTAAGTACTGCGTGAGGCAAAAGCAGAAGCAAGGAGAACAATAGTAGGGGACACATTCAGGCAAGATACCATGGTGGCTTGGACCAAACTGACAGAAAGGCAAATATAATAATTGGTCTGTTTTTACAACATACTTTGAAGATAGAATTTGGCAAGATTTTTCAATGGATTATCGATGGGGTTGCGGGGGAAAGAGAGCAATAAAAATGTGGCTCCAAGTGTTTGGGAATGAGCAAATGGAGGAATGAGATGGAAAAGGTTTTAAAACAACATATGCTGTGGGGAGAATGGGGGTATCAGGAGTGTTGGGAGCTCAGATTTGGACATGTAAAACATCATATACACAATCTGCTTGGAGTGAGTTCAAGAAAGAATTGGAAAAGAAAAATTGTAGGAGCAATTAGAGTTCACTCTTCTGAAAAATTTTGCTGAAAATGTGAGCAAAAAAGTACAGAGGTAGCTATAGGAAAAAGTTGGTACAATTGAGGGTACTCTTCTAGAACAAGAGAAATAATAGTATATTTGCACATTGATGGGAATGATCCAATAGAAGGGAAAATTGATGTTACTGAGGATTAGGAGAGAATTTCTCAAGAGATATCCTCGGATAGATGATAAGGAATGGAGACTGAGGAAAAATGGAGAGACTGGCCATTTCTAAGGGCTAGGAGATTTCACTGATAATAAGAAGAGGAAGGGCAAGATATGTGGGCATTGATCCCCATGGGTGGATAGATACAGTGGTGAGGACTTGAAGAAAATTTCTTCCTACTGTTTCTTTTTCTCTTATAAAGAGAAAGTATAGTCATATCCTGAGAATAAGCATGGGGAATAGTTTTCAAGGGAACAGGTAAGATAAGACATAGTCTACATGGAGGTAGAGTATGGAAGGAAGTGTACATGGTCCAGGAACCGTACCGTGCTCTTGGGCAGCAGTGAGGAACCTCTGGACTTGTCACAAATCCAAAGTGAGGCTAATCAGTGGGATTTTGTGTTTTTCACCTGTCCTATTCCGTTGTGTGGATGTAAACAGAGAGCAGGTGGAGATAGTAATAATTCAGAAAAAAATTCCTTTTGAATATTGCAGAATTTGAAGTTTATTCTTAGAGCAATAACTTTGTCCAAAAGCACTTTTCAAGAAGATGTATAGCACATTTAGAGATGGATATGATACATAGAGTCTTCCTAAAAAACTGTGAATGTGTTGATAATGAGAAAAAAATAAGTGTGCTGATCATAGGAGCTTTTTACAAGTAATAGCCATTTTATCTCTGAAGTGTTCTAAGCAGTTCCTTTCTCCTTCTGCTTTTGGATTTGAACAGATATTGTTTTCTCTTTGTCTGGCTTTATTTCAGTTCATTACTTAGAGTTTACATTATAAAACCAGAAGGTGGTTTAATATAGTGTACTGTATTTCTATGTTGCTACAATTCAGTGGCAGTCTTTTGTTCTTAAAGCTCCATGTTATATCCCACTGAGATATGGGTTTAGTTCAAAATAATTTGTTTGCTCAAGCACAGGATTTTGACTTCAATTCTTGCACTTGCTACCACTCAATAAAAAGTTCCTATTTCTTTTTTTTTTTTTTTAAAGATTTTATTTATTTGACAGAGAGAAACACAGCCAGAGAGGGGACACAAGCAGGGGGAGTGAGAGAGGGAGAAGCAGGCTTCCCGCCGAGCAGGGAGCCCGATGTGGGGCTCGATCCTGGGTCTCCAGGATCATGACCTGAGCCGAAGGCAATTGCTTAACCAACTGAGCCACCCAGGTGCCCCAAAAAGTTTCTATTTCATTTAAAGAAACAGTATGTATTAAAATACAAAGAGGCCAATATAAAACATTCAGTTTAATCACAAATGGTTTTGAAGACACAAATTTTAGTTTATCAAGGCCTTATAGTATCATATTATTTAAAATTCAGTAGTACCACAGCAAATTTGCACAGGGGAATTTGAACTAGCCAATATTTTCAGATAGATTGCCACAAACACAACAAATCAACAATCCAGTTATTTTTCTTTCTCTCATATGGGTGGACTAAAGCCAGTGTGATCTCGGCTGATCTATTTTTTTTTTTAATTAGAACAATTCATCATTAATAAGTGATGGCCTTTCCTTTATATAGTGAATATTTGCCATCATTACTCAGAAGGATACTTAATTGCACTTGGGGCTTCAATCATCCAAAAAAATTTTTTTTCAAAGAGGCTGAAAATGTTCTGCTTTAATATTTCTGTGGATTTATGCAACATTAGTTTAGAACATACCATGTTCCAATACCAGTACTGTGGAACAGCAATATTTGACTGCTTTCAAAATGTGTTAAAATTTGCTAGGAGAGAAATGCTATCACAGAATTGCTCCAAGGGAGTAAACCAAGCTACAGGAATGAAATGCCGAATGTGGACCAAGTTCAGAACTAGAATGCTGGTGTTAAGTGAGGGTGGTTGTTTGTTTAAAACTGTGTCACATAACCATGTTTATATTAGAAGTACGTATTCCAAGCTCACTGTATACCCTCTGTATATCTTATCTCAATGTCTAGATTTGCTATCAGTAACTACTTAGACTACTTTGGGTCCCCTATAATTTAATTTCATAAACCCTAAACACAAGAAATAGCCCGAGGAGAAAACCTGTAATTAAATTGAAAGTGACCCCTCTGAATCTACATGTGTTTTTGTTGGCAAATTTAAATTGAGATATCTTCAATAAATTGGGATATCTGGGAATGGGAATCTTTGTGAGTATTATTTATAGAAACACTATCCTCCAGACTGATGCTATTATTTTGGTCTTTCCTTATTCTAATTTACTACCTGATGCAAAAGGGATTGTTCTTAAATTCCAATCTGATCTTGTTATTCTGAATTCAAAATTCTTCACTGATCTCCCAAGAAAAATTCCAAACTTGTTAGACTAATGTCAAAGAACCCTTAATATAGGAACATTTTTGACTTTTGTAGCTTCATTTCCCATAGTTTTCAAGTAATTTATGCTCTCTTCTGTCTCTGGCTCTTTACATATGGCATCATCACTCCATCATTCTACAGTAAAATATTTTTGTTGACTCTTATCTCACCACCATTATTACAACCACTACTAACACACACAAACTTCTTTTCATTTTCATTAATAATTTAATATCTCTCAGATATCTTTCCTGACCTCTCACTTTGGTTTGGTTCTATACTCCAAATATTTTCTCATTGTACCCTGTTCATTGACGTTTTCACCATATTAGAAATGCATCTCTTTTATGCATCTCTTTTCTTTAGTAGATTTCAATTTAGTGGTTCTTGTGATGAGTGTCATGATTAATTGTGTGTCAACTTGACTAGGCCAAGGTGCCCAGATATTTGGCCAAAATTATTCTGGATGTTTCTGTGGAGATATGTTTTAGAGGAGGTTAACATTTAAATTGGCAGACTTCAATAAAGCAGATTACCCTCCATAATGTGGGTGGGCCTCATCCAATCAGTTGAAAATCTTAATAGAACAAAGACTGTCCTCCCCTGAGCAAGAAGGTATTCTGCCAGTAGACTTCTTTTGGATTTTAACTGTAATCCTTCCCTGGGTTTCTAGCCTGCTGACCTACCCCATAAATTTTGGATTTATCAAGCCTCCACAATCATGTAAGCCAATTCCTGAAGATCTCTCTGTCTTCCAACACACACACACACACACACACACACACACACACACACGACACATTGGTTCTCTTTCTCTAGAGTAACCGTGAGTAATTCAATAAGTAGTATGCCTTGTTCATTTTTGAAGATTTTATTCATTTAGTTGAGATAGAAAGAGCAAGAGAGACAGCATGAGAGGAGGTGTGGGGGGCGGGTAGGGGGAGAGAGAAGCAGACTCCCTACTGAGCAGAGAAACCTGAAGCAAGGCTCAATCCCAGGATCCTGGGATCATGACCTGAGCCAAAGGAAACACTTAACCAACTGAGCCACCCAGGTACCCCCAAACTTGTTCATTTTTGTATTATCAATGTTTTTCACAATACGTAGGACCAAGTAGGTATTTAATACTGATTGAGTAGAAGAGCCAATATTCTAACACATTTCAGATACTATATAATGATAAATTAAAAAAAAAATTCCTTCAAGGAGCTTATTATCTATTATGGAAGATATACATAAGTGTTAGTAATACAAGATAGAAGTGTCATAAAGAGAGATTCATTGCACCATTTGCAGGGTCAAGAGATTGTGCATGTACTTAGTGAAAGACTGGCCCTGTAGGGTCTTACAGCACATTTATAGCAGAAGTTAAGAGGCAGCTGATGTGCTTAGAGCAGATTTATTCCTTTGAAGACCTCCATTTCTGGATGTCTACAAAATGCCTGAAAAGCAGGAATAACACTTTTCTTTCTCAGCAAAAATCAAATGTAAGACTCTGAGTTCTAAATATCTAGAAGCACCCAAGTACATCCCTCACCTCAACACTCACAGCCATGATGTAACTATCTTCCTTGGGATAATTAGAATTATTGCCTAATGTTCTGTGTCCATTCTGCTTTTACAGTTCACAAATAGCTAAGACTCTCATTTTCCTTTATCCTGTAGACTCTAATCTCCACTTAACTTTTGAACTTTGTTTTTTCTGACTCCATATCTAATTCTTCCCATGCCCCAAAAATCTTCCATTGATTTGTCTGTAACTTGTGCAAGTCAGCAGCAGAATCTCCTATTAAACTTTTTTCTCTGAATGTCCCTAGATCTTCTTGATGCAGGGAAAACTTGCTGCTTTCTGGTGCTTCTTTTCCCTGAGCCATTTGTTTAAATGAAAGACTTGATGGGCAGCAACCCTTATTTACACCATGGCAGTTTCTTTGCTTCTAGAAAGCTCAACTTTAAGCCAGGTTTCCTACTATAATTTTTTAAACACCCGTACACACTTTAAAGTGGCAATTTCTAGGGGTGCCTGGGTGGCTCAGTGGTTAAGCCTCTGCCTTCAGCTCAGGTCATGATCCCAGAGTCCCAGGATCAAGCCCCAAGTCCTGCTCGGCGGGAAGCCCGTTTCTCTCTCTCTCACTCCCGCTGCTTATGTTCCCTCTCTGGCTGTGTTTCTCTCTGTCAAATAAATAAAATCTTTTTTAAAAAATTAAATAACTAAATAAATAAATAAAGTGGAAATTTCTGTATTACTCAGAAAAGGCTAGAATATGCTTCAGTAACAAACAATGTCCAAATATTAGAGGCTTACATAACAAAGATTTATATCTTTTTTGCTTCTACATATCTCTTGAGGGTTAACTGAAACCTCTGCTCTATGACAGCCTTACTCAGGAATGCAGAATAAAGGAAAATTCACCATCTGTAATGTCACTAGTTGCTAAGGAAGTCAAAGGAAACAGGGTGGATCATATGCCAGCACTCAAGTCTTTCACCATGGTAGTGACTCACAGCAATTCCTCACACATTTCATTGGCCAGTCACAAGGCCTCATCTAATTTTACAGAAACTAGGAAATGAAAAGCCTCCCATGGATCAAAGGAGGGGAACCAGCAATATCTTTGAAAAGTACCAATACCCTCAACAACCCTTAAACCAGGGTAGATAATACCATGGTATACAAGATGATGATTAACTATACTTTAAATATTTTTTTTTAAATTCTCCTTTAAATTTGATCTTAACTTTACCTGGAATCCCTTTTGGAAAATATTGTGATGATGAATTCTAGTCTAAAAATAATTTATATAACCAAAAATAAATAAAAAGAGCAGTCTTTTGATCTTATTCATCTGCAACCCAAGAAAGTGGTTTTATGTTTAAGATCATATTTGTGTTATGTGATCATTAGCAAAGGCTAAAAAGGATCTATCTAGTTGAAAGAAAATAACTTAAACCTACATCTTATTCATAGAGAAATAGATTTTTCCAGTTTACACCTAATTTCTTTTTCATTTTCTTCTGTTCTGTATGCCCTAAAATATTGTATTATTGTTGTGTGTAAATCCAGCATGTAGTATGTATTAAAAAGGCAGTTTCCTGTGTTTCAATTTTCATATTTAGATTACAAATGTGAAAGTATTTGTATGCTAAATTTATTTCTACATAAGTAAAATCTAAAAGATCTTTTTGGAATATATATTAAGGAATTTCATATAGATTTCTTTTTTGTTAATTTATTTTTTAAAGTCAATGAATACAAGTATTTGCTTTCTAATTATATATGAATGATGAAAAAGGAATGTCATCATGTTCTTGAATAAAAACCTTCCAAAATGACTTCATCAAAAATATGGATAGGTACTAAGTCAAGGATTACATTTTTATTTGAACATGAGCAAATATAATAACTTTAAAGCAATGAGTACAAATGTTTTCTTAATTTTTTTCAACTTATTTTCTTCCTAAAAATAAACTGGAGAAAATATGTACTTTTAGTTTGCTATTAAAGACTGCTTAATCATTATTCATGTAATGTCAGAGGCTGAACAGAAATTTAGTAAGAGATCACTGAGGCTTTTTATTCCAAGATCAAAATATTATACAACATCACAAATATTATTATTATTATTATTTTTTAAAGATTTTATTTATTTGACAGAGAGAAACACAGCCAGAGAGGGAACACAAGCAGGGGGAGTGAGAGAGGGAGAAGCAGGCTTCCCGTCGAGCAGGGAGCCCGATGTGGGGCTCGATCCCAGGTCTCCGGGATCGTGACCTGAGCCGAAGGCAAGTCGCCCAACCAACTGAGCCACCCAGGCTCCCCACAACATCACAAATATTATTAATCAAGTATACACTGGCTCTCACCCATTTGGGCCTTATAATCAGAAATGTAAGAAAGAGAGAAATGGCTTGTTCAATTATGTCTTTGTTCATTTATTCTGTAAAAACATGTATTCGTTCTACAATGTCCTTTTCAGGACTCTACAGCTGGTGTTGAAGGGGTCAACAAATTTTAAAAAAATGTAAATAAGTAAATTATATAGCATTTCAGAAGGTGGTATGCACTATGGAAACAAATTATGGAAAAGGAGTCTGGCAATCACATAATGTCATTGACTCAGCTCTCCAATTGTTATGTTCTTTCCCCTCTCAATATACATATATCTATATTAAGGTCATTATGAAAATTTCACTTTTGAGTTGGTTTGGTTCACCACAAAGTCTTATTAAAATGAAAAGGAGGAGAGATGAGTGAGGGTTTGGGGTAATTGGATGATGGGCATTAAAAAGGACAAGTGATGTGATCACCGGGTATTATATGCAATTGATGAATTACTGAGTTATTGAACACTACATATGAAACTAATGAATATACTTATTATATGTTGCCTAATTGAAATTAAATAAAAAGAATGAAAGGAAGGGTACCTGGGTAACTCAGAAGGTTAAGTGTCTGCTTTCAGCTCAGGTCATGATCTCCTGGTCCTGGGATCGAGCCCTACATTGGGCTCCCAGCTCAGTGAGGAGTCCTCTTCTCCTTCTCCCTCTGTCTCTGCGTCTCCTGCTTGTGTTCTGTCTCTCTCTCTCTCAAATGAATAAACAAAATATTTTAAAATATAAATAAATAAAAGAGAATTTTATCATAAAAGAAAAAAGAGAATAGCATTAATTTAGGTTACTCAGCAAAAACTATTTAAAATAAATTTACATATTAAACTGCTAGTATAGTTTTAGTTGTTAAATGACCATGCTGAATCTTGTAATCTTTTCTTTGGTAAAATGCTAATAATATCAGATTTTTCTTAGGGGAAGAATATAAGAGTATTTTGCTTGATTATAAAATACTTGGTATTGTGATAGAGTTTGGATTTTGCTAAATTATAAGTGGGGACACCTTATATTTTAAACAACTATTTAAGTAGTTTCTAGACACTAACTACTGGTTCCACAGTCTCCTTTTACATCTGTGGTGAGCTCATTTTTCAAGTCCCTTCTCAACAGTATGGTTGTTAATAGAGTTTAAGCAAATAGTATTTAAATGTATAAAGTTGTGGTATCATAAATATCCCACAAATCATAGACAAATTTGAAATTTGGCCTTAAGGAAAATACAATCAGAGAGTAAGTTTCCCAAAACTATTTTGAGTAAGAACTCTATCATACATATCTCTCTTTCTCTGTCTTTAAAATAAATTTTTGAGCTTTGGCTCTCTGACTCCATCGGCAACCATTTTTACAATTTTTGGTGTTTCTTTACAGTAAAGTTTTCTTGTAAACTTCAAAAATGACAACTATTAAATTATAACTCCTTAATCCAATCTACCCTTTGCTCTTTCCTTAAAATGTCTCTTCATTGATGAGTCACATTCTCTTATTCCTTTCAACTCATGAATCATTACATCATTTCTGTGGTATAATTACCTGTGCTGCCTTCATTTAGTTACTGGAAGAGGCATTACATAAAGTTAGTGAATTTCTCTTGGAAATAATAACTTGGATTATGTCCATTTATAATACAATTTCTTGGGTATTTTCTCTTATTATGTCATTACATTGATAGAGAATGCATCAACTATTTTAAACCATTACCCAAAGTAACTATAATTCAACTGCTTTTATTTACCACAGTATTTTTGGCTGAATATTTACAAAGACTTCAGAATTCGATTTTAAATGTGATATACAGACAAGATAACACAGCAATAGTCATGAGAACAAGTATATTTTGCTGGGATGGATTAATCTTTTTTTTTTTTAAATTGGTGCTCAAGAAAGCTGGTTAATAATCATTGGCAGAAGAAATTGTGGTTTGAAAAAACATCTAGTGTGCTTTTAGCTTCACTTCATATTAAGGTAAAAAAAAATGTAGACAATATCAAAAAATTGCTTTGAATTTTCCAAACAGGTAATATCCTTGATTGTAGATTTAGTTACCTAAAGTGTGTATTTTGTTCTAGTATCCTGTCCTTGTATCTTCTTAGAGTGTAGTCTAATTAGATTTATTTTGTGAATTATTTCTTGGTTAATAGAAAATTAATTGAAGTAGAAAAATTTGTTAATATGACATTGTTTTCATTTCTTATAAATGCAAACACAGAGGCATTCAATGAACTTGGCTATGAAAATTGTTATCACAAATTTGGAAACTTTGTTCTTAAATTAAGATGGGTAATATGATAAATTACTTTGTCTTCCTTATTAAAAACTATATGGACATGGAATCTGGCATTCTAAATGATGGGATAAAAACTGGGTAAGTTTAAATGAAAAATCAAATCTCTGCTTTAGTTGTATATTGTGATATTGTGGTTTTGCATTGTGTGTCTGCATTGTGGTATTATGATTTGGAACATAGGATTGGGAATCAAAGTCTTCCATGTGATAGAAAGTTAAATTCTTTCTATCACTAAATTGTAAGGGAACTTGGGCAATTTACTTAACTTGTTGGCACCTCAGTTTCCAGATCTATAAAACGGTAATAACTGCTATATAGTAAAAGTCAGAGGAGTAAATTTGAAGATTTAACTGGCTTTATTTAACAATTCATGACTCAGTAGCATCTTGAGGAGCAAAAGAAAGGAACTCCACTGAGCTGTAATAAGGGAGAATCTTTGAAAGGTGGAAAGGAGGTGAAAAAAGGAACTTATTAGCAAATAATGGCACTGTTCCAGGCAAGGTTTCCTTCCGGGAGTATGGGAGGGGCCTATCTAGAGGACTATCTCATTAGCGTTAACCAGGTAATTCCCTGTTGACTGATAAGATTACTTTCCTACCGGGTGGAAATTGTAGTTAGCTTAAGTATTAAGTCTTGGTTTGCTGATGTGGCCTTTAGCCCAAATACTCCATATTGGGCTTGCTGTCCTCTTTAACATGAAAGTCTAGTGGACATCAGGTTTCTAGCTTGATTGCAAATGCAAGAGAAAGACTAGGAAAAAAAGATACATACTAGGGCACCTGGGTGGCTCCGTCAGTCAAGTGTCCAGGTCTTTATTTTATCTTAGAGCATCGTCTTAGAGTTGTGTGATCAAGCCCCGCATCAACTCTGCACTCAGTGTGGAGCCTGTTTGAGATCTCTCTCTCCCTCTCCCTCTGCTCCTCTCTCTGCTCAGGCTCTAAATAAGTTAATAATAAAAATCTAAAAAAAAAAGGACACATAGTCTGTCAATAAATTGCTTCCCAAATTAGAGGAAGAAAATTGAAAATTAAGTAGTCATTCATTTGAAAAAAACTAGCAAATGAACAATGAAATAAACCTGTAAATTAAAAGGAAGAATTAATGTTAATAAAATTAGAAATCAGTTAGGCAGAAAAATATAATAATAACAAAAAAATCAGTAAAAATAAAAAAACTTCATTAAAAAGACCAATGAAGTGATGAAGATTTTTTGGGGGCACATCTCATTAAAAATTGAATGCAAAAGAAGCAATAACTACAGATAGAAATTACTGGTGTAAAATAATTTGAGTTTATATTTATATTAAAAGTTTTGAAATTTTGGGGCACCTGGGTGGCTTAGTTGGTTAAGCGACTGCCTTCGGCTTAAGTCATGATCCCAGAGATCCGGGATCGAGTCCCATATCGGGCTTCCTGCTCGGCGGGAAGCCTGCTTCTCCCTCTCTCACTCCCCTTGCTTGTGTTCCCTCTGTGGCTGTGTTTCTTTCTGTCAAATAAATAAAATATTAAAAAAAAAAGTTTTGAAATTCTGGATGAAATAGCTACTATAGGAAAATTTGAATATTGAACCCCAAATGAGAAAACGTATATTATTGATAATGGTAGAATTATTTTAAATAAACAATACATACACATCTTAAAAAGGTGGCAGACCCGGGCGCCTGGGTGGCTCAGTAGGTTAAAGCCTCTGCCTTCAGCTCAGGTCATGATCTCAGGGTCCACATTGGGCTCTCTGCTCAGCAGGGAGCCTGTTTCCTCCTCTCTCCCCGCCTGCCTCTCTGCCTACTTGTGATCTTTCTCTCCGTCAAATAAATAAATAAAATCTTTAAAAAAAAAAAGGTGGCAGACCCAAATAGTCATGAGCACACAGAGCACACATTCCTTTATCACAAAGGAATTATGAAATTTAAATTAGTCCATAATATTGAGAAATCAGTAGTTTCCCAAAGAATTCTTTAAGATTAGTATATATTTGATAGTTAAAAAATGAAAATAAAGATAATTAAATTTATCAACTTATTTGAAAAATAGCATGGCCAGCATATGTTATCTAAAAGTATAAATATTAATTTTTTATCATATCAACTAAGAAAAAATTATATTACTCTATGAATTAATATATGGAAAGTATTTGATAAAATTAAAATCCATACCTGATTAAATTTGTAAGGACCTAGAACTAGAATTAATATTGTTAACCTTCCAAAAGTCTATATACAATATATACAATGTTATACTTAACAGTATAAATTTGGAAAATTCTATTAAAATCAAGAACAAGAGCCAAGAAATCAAGTGAGATAAGAAAAATCAATATGATGTGTAAAATACTGGAAATGAAATTATAAAAGTCATTATTCACAATCAATATGATTGTCTACCAAGAATATGTGTAAGATTGTATTCAAAAGGTATATGCACTATTAAGAGAGTTTTTAAGATGAATGGATATGAATTTAATATTATTAAAAATATAGATCTCTTTACTTCAACAATGGCCAATTAGACCACTTAATTTAAAAAAGTAACCTTCAAAATACTCAGTAAGACTATGAAATTTGTTATAAACCCTTCAAGTAATTTTCAAGATTTCCCCCAAATTAAAGAGGACCTAAAAGATCTGAGTAACTATATATTGGCCATATTCTAAAATGGAAGAGTCAATATTGTAAGGATATAAATTCTCTTCAAATTTTAAATTCAATTCAATATCAATTTAAGTCACACTAAGATTTTTAAGTTTGATAATTTAATTTCATAGTTCAAATGAAAGGGGAAAATGCAAAAGAATAAATATGACTTCTTGTAAGTAAAAAGAACAATGAGGAAAGTCCTGCTCACTGAGATCAATATATTCTCCACAGCTGTATTAGAGAGTAAATAAATGAAGAAAAGTAGAATTCAAAACAAATCCAAGTATAATGGAAATAACATCTGATGCATATAGCATGTTAAATGAACCAGGAAAAGTGGATTATCCAACAAATAGCTGGATTTCATGTGAAGTATGATTGCTTGATATTTATATGGATAAAGCACAAATATCAATGCAAAAAACTAAACGATAATTTGCAAGTTAATCTAACAATTTATTAAAAGAATACCATTTATTAAAAGAATACCATGACTTTAAGAAAATAAGGATAATTGAAATCCTCAAAAATATTAATCCTTCACATTAACAAGTCTAAATCATTTTATAATGCAAGTTTGTACTACTTTATAGAAATGACTGGATAATATAGGCCCTGGAAAATAGAAAAAGTGCCTAAATACATGAATAAATATATGAATTCAGAGTTTAAGATAATATTTTAACCCATAAAATTATTAGATTAAAACACAACAAAATGTCATAAGCTGGGTGCAAAAAGCCTTCTTTAGTAGAGTTACAGTTTCTCGAATCTAAAAAAACTAAATAAATAAGAAAACATTTATCGATTTGATCATCTCTGTTTGATGTGATTGGAAGATCAGTTCACTTTTGACCGGGATGGGATGAATACTATCACCTCCATAGACATCTATATTTTGAGATCATAGGAATGCCTGGGTGGCTCAATCAGTTAAGCATCTGGTTTTGGCTCAGGCCATGATCCAGGAGTACTGGGATCATGTCCCATATTGGCCTCTCCTGCTCAGGGGTCCTGGGATCCATCCAGCATAGGCTCCGTGCTCAGCAAGGAGCCTCCTTCTCCCTCTGCCTGCCACTTCCCTTGCTTATGCTTGCGCTCTCTTTCACAAATACATATATAAAATCTTTTAAAAATATTACATACCTATCCATATCTAGCTATACCTATA
>PITA01010636.1:50552-70890 GCA_004023965.1 Spilogale gracilis
CACGCGCATGCATCTTTAAGAAAAAATAATGCATCTTCAATAGGTGGATGATGAAATATAAATTGCTAGGAAGAGTAAAAGCAGAAAAAGAAGGTGAAGATACAAGAGGAAATGCAATCAAAATCCAAAAAAATTAGAAAATCATAATGAAATAAATTTAACCTTGCTTATAACAGAATCAAATGTATTGTCAATTTAAAAATCAATTAAAATTTTATTGCTCTAAAATGTAGTTTTAATAGATAAGTAATAAGAAACAAAAGATAAAACCCAAAAATTATATCAATGCTGGAAAGCATATAATAAATGCTGCTATTAGCTTTAAAGTCACTACTATTGACTTTCAAAATCAACATAACATTTCCAGGAAGAAATTTGTCAGTATTTATCAAAAGCTGTAATAAAACTATAGGGTTTTCTTTGACCTAATAAATCTATTTCTCAGAATATAATTTAAACTATGTGGAAAGTTATATGGCTGCAGATGTTCAATAAAATATTATTCTACTAACTTAAATAAACTGGCAAGATATAAAGAGTCATATATTAATGGGAAGGAATATTACATATACCACATGACTGAAGACACTGTAATAGATAATTCTTGTCCTACAAAGTACCACATTTGAATAACAAATAGGATGTATTCTATGATAATAGCAATGATATAATAGCAAAGGCATAAAAGACATTACAAGGGGAAGAAAAAGTAGTTATTTCAAGTCAAGACATTATTATTTTATTCTTGTTTTTTTCAGTTTCTAATCACTATGAAACATGTTTACATTATCTTATGAAGGGGAAAAATATGTGACAAAACTTGCACATCAAGTAACTTGCTCTGTGCTTTTCTTTACTTAGAACATAGGAATTCGATATTTGGCTACCTCGTTTTTCCCCCTACTTACCATTTTGAATCCATTTTTTCCCTCTTTGAAAATTCCCTCTAAAATTTATAGCCGTATGATGAAAAGATTGATGATCTGGTATCACTGCAAATAAGAAAGGATGGAAAAAAAGAAAGGAAGAAAGAAAACTTTTTACTTACTTTTGAATCAGTTTGATAACAATTTTTAAGGTAAAGCCATGGTTTCTCATCTGACCTCACATCTCTATTGGGGTTATAATCCTGATAACATCCTGTTTTTAGCATTAGTGTTTATGGCAATTCAGAGTGTGATGAAGTGGCTGGAGTTGCCTGCAGTCTGAGCATTTATTGTTTCTGTTTTCCTGAAAGCATCTGTTCCAATTGCTTACCTATTTTGCTTTTCTCTTCTGTAATAGAAGCACAGCACCATATAATTTTTCTTTGTCTCTGCAGTAGAAGAAAAGAATATCAGATTTTTATCAGCCAGTTCTTAAACTTAAGTCAACTTCCACAAATGTCAGATTTTATTGCACAATGATGGCAGTATTTTTATAATAATTTATTTTTTTAGTGTTCCAAGATTCATTGTTTATACCTCACACCCAGTGCTCCATGCAAGACGTGCCCCCCTTAATACCCATCACCAAACTCACCCATCCCCCAGCCCCCTCCCTTCCAAAACCCTGTTTGTTTCTCAGAGTCCAAAGTCTCTCATGCTTTGTCTCCCTCTCTGACTTACCCCAGTTCACATTTCCTTTCCTTCTCCCACTGTCATCCATGTTACTCCTTATGCTCCACAAGTAAGTGAAACCATGATACTTGACTTTCTCTGCTTGGCTTATTTCACTCAGCATAATCTCCTCCAATCCGTCCACGTTGCTACAAAAGGTGGGTTTTCATCCTTTCTGATGGAGCCGTAATATTCCATTGTATATATGGACCACATCTTCTTTATCTATTCGTCTGTTGAAGGACACATTGGCTCTTTCTGCAGTTTGGCAATTGTGGGCATTGCTGCAATGACCATTGGGGCCCTTCTTTTCACTACGTCTGTGTCTTTGGGATAAATACCCAGTAGTACAATTGCAGGGTCATAGGGTAGCCCTATTTTTAGTTTTTAAAGGAATCTCCACACTGTTTTCCAAAGCAGCTGCACCAACTTGCTTTCCCACCAACAGTGTAAGAGGATTTCCCTTTCTCCACAGCCTCTCCACCACTTGTTGTTTCCTGTCCTGTTAATTTTGGCCATTCTGACTGGTGTAAGCTGGTATCTCAGGGTGGTTTTGATTTGAATTTCCCTGATAGCTAGTGATGATGAACATTTTTTCATGTGTCTGTTATGATGGCAGTATTTTTAACCCTATTTTTTTCCTAATAATGGAAAATGAAGACTAGAAATGAATTAATTTAGCTATATTGAGGAATAAGAAATACATCAGAATTTTATACAATAATTCTGATAGTACTATTAATGGCTAATATCTCCCTTTTTCACAAGGAAGACTTTTTTTCAATTTAATATCTATATAACGTGATACATCAAGGAATAATAGTAGATAATGCATTTTTATTTTTATTTTTTAATTTTTATTTTTTAAGGATTTTATTTATTTATTTGACAGAGAGAGAGATCACAAGTATGCAGAGAGGCAGGCAGAGAGAGCAGAGGAATCAGGCTGAGCAGAGAGCTTGAGGAGGGCCTATATCTCAGGACCCTAGGATCATGACCTGAGCTGAAGGCAGAGGCTTAACCCACTGAGCCACCCAGGTGTCCCAATAATGCATTTTTAAAACAACAGTTTGAATGAGAACATGAAGGGATCAACCTAGAGTACCTAAAATTCAGAATAAAGTTAAGACACTTAGGTTCAATTCTTGAAGCTGCAGTTGTGAATAACACTGGTTCAGGTATTTAATCCTTATATATGGTTCATTATCTACTGCCAGTAGATAATATCTACTACATTATCTATTCCCAGATGTAAAAATTTTTTCTAATATAATTATAGCACTAGCCAAGAGATTCCCATTTAAATTAAGGAAAGAAGCTAGTCAATATGAGTATTTAGCCAGCAAAATTATATTTGTTCTAATGTTTGAAACTCCTGTTTTTCAAGGTTCTGTTTTTGTGGAATTAATATATCTATTCCCAGAATTCTAGTTGCCAGAAATCTAGGATATTTCTTTGTGTCACATAGTTATATAAAGTTTCTAATCTGAGGCTACAAGCATGAAAAAGATTAATATTCCTCTAAAGAATTCCAATTAACTAAGCAACATAATTCATATACAGTGGCACTGTTAACTTGTGAATTATTAGATATCATATTTAGGATAATTTGAAAAAATTGTAAAAAATGAAATTTTTTTGTCATGTTTATAATATTCTGAGAAAAATTATCATATCCCAGAGCAGATGAATGGGACTCAAATGGTTTACCAATTTAATCAGAAAGAGTTCTAAAAAAAAAAAAGACAAAATTCAAAGAGAATGAAAAGAATGATGTCATATACAGTTTCCTGTTCTTGAACAGAAGTTTTAACTTAGAGATTCTTCTTTGATATTTTTGTGACAAAGAACTCAGCTCATGAAGAAAACTAAATAACATTATACCATCTTTTATTTAAACATTGTCTTGAATTTTATTTTCATCTTCTAATAGATATATGCAGGTGACAGAATTATCACCACTATAATTTGACCTATTAAAAATAAGTTGAAAAAATGTGAAAATATTTGTAACATGTTAAAAAGTATTATTATTGTCAATATATAAGAAGTCATTACTAATAAGTGAGATTGGGTATAAATGTGCAACAAAAAATAAATAAATAAATAAATAAAAAGTGGTCACCAATAATAAAGAAAAAAGATTAAATAAATGTGCAAAGTCATTTTTTCCTAAGAAATTTGTAAGCATTGGAAATGATAATCTGGTATATTTACAAGTATGGGAGAGAAAATTGCTGGTGGAGTATAATTCAGCATATTATTTGTAAAGATTTTAAGTCATGAAATATCTATCTAAAGTCCAATTTTAATTTGCTGTATTTACTCAAAGAGAGTAATTAGAAATATGTCAAAAAATTTTATAAAAATGTGTTTACAAAGAGTAGATGTTCTTTACATTTTGTTTTTTCTTTCTGTGATTAGAAGATGGGCACTCTCTGCATGTTTGTCTCTCTTTAGGTTTAAATATTGAGGATTTTAAAAAGCCAAGAATATGTTCATCATTATGAAATTCTTATGAGATCATTTATTATGAAATAATTTTCTTGGTGATGTAGTGGAAGAATGTGACTTTTTCTTTATTCTAAAATCCTCACAAGACTTCAGTGGGGGTCACTGCATCTATTTTGAGTTCATTGTTGTAGAATTTTTTGATTAATGTTTTATAAACTTATGGAAATAGAAACTACTAAAACCATTAAAAAGTGTTTTTGTTATTAAGATTTAAGTTAATGATCAAATTACATAGAAAATAGAAACAGAAAAAGTAGCATTTGTTTTAATAAGGAAAAGTTATAACTATAACATATCACGTTACTCTCTTGTTTTAGCCAATGAAAAAATAGATAAGATCATTGAACGATGAAACTTTCACTACTTAAGTTTAATATTAATTCATGGCTACTTTGAAGAGAACTGTATCTATGCTACTCACGTTACAGTTGTAATAGTCTTAGCATCTGTATGCTTCTTGGGCATTTGCTTCTACTAGCTTAAATTATTCCTGTTAATTTCTTTTTGAGTTGGGAGTTTTTGTTTGTGAGTATTATTTTTATAATGAAAGGAGGAAGGGAATTATCAAAATTCCAGAAAAATAGTAAACCATATGAGAAAAATGAGTATAAGATTTTTATGAATATGAGCGGAATTTGATCTCTTTCTAATTTAATGGCATTTTTTTCAATCTGGATTATTGGTTTCTTGTACATAAGTTTTACTGTTCCTTGAACAATGTACTTCTCCATTTGAGATCTTTTCTCTGAATCAGCATTTGTGTCTTCACTCTTATCCTGTTTAATCCTAATACTAAATCAGCAAATATGATTTGAGGGCTATATCATGCCATCATCTCAAACTCCACACATTTAAACCTAAGCCCACCTTTTCTTCTCATGTCCACTTGATTTTAAGTTTCTAAGTATTAAAATAATTTTATTTCTTCATGGTAATACATGCTTATGATTAAAATGTCAAAGAATACAAAGAATGTTAAAGTATCTTTCTGCTCTCAAAGAACCACTTTTTAATATTCTTATATGTCATCATTTGCATTCATATTTCTATTTGGTTAATTCAGTGATACATTTTTATATTTACTGTCACTCCAATATCGTAACTGAGGATTTGCTATTCTTATACCATGGTCCTACTTCTGCTCCTTCCATCTTTCCTTTATAATTACGACTTTTAGTTAAATCAACAGTCAATGTTTATATTGCTATGAAGCTATAAACATTATTCACTGTTGAATTAAATAGTATGGTATAATTGTTCTAGCTATCTAACAGAAATTTTTCCTGCTCATAATTGATCATTTCTTAAGATTTTTTTCTTAGTTGTTTATGAAAATCAATGTTTCCCCCATGTTTCCATGTATATGTTAAATGACTAGAAAATACTCAAGCACACTAGTCTTCCTTCCTTCCTGCCTGCCTGCCTGCCTACCTCCCTACCTCCCTACCTCCCTACCTACCTTCCCTAGTTTCTTCCTCTTCCTCTCCCTTGTCCTTCTTCCTCCTCCTTTTATTTTTTTGGAGTACTTCTTTCATCTTCAATCCTAATTTGTTGCTCTTCTGGGCCAGAAAACAAATTTTACCTTTGACCTCTCGTGTTTTTTGCTTGCTTCAACCATAGGGCACCTTCTGGTTATTTCCATAGGAAAGTGATCATGGTAAATAAGTTGTTTTACCTTGAATGTCTGAAAATGACCCTTTTCCCACTCACACCATTCAAAAATGAGAAATCATTTTCCTTCCATGTTTTTAAAGTTTTATTGACCTCATGAGTCCTTGGCTCCCATAGTTGCTACTGAAAAGTATAAACATATTCCAGCCTTATACACCTTGCTACATGCCTCTTAGGATTTCTATATTATAAATACCCTCACTTTTTAAAAATTAATATATAATATATTATTTGTTTCAGGGATACAGGTCTGTGATTCATCAGTCTTACACAATTTACAACAGTCTCAATAGCACATACCTTTACTTTTAGTTAGAACTCCCTTCCATTGTTTGAAAATGGCTGTAATTTTCCCAGTCAGCTGTTTGCCTTTCTGCCAACTGTTCTATTTCAAAAAGCATACTGTCATGAGGAGACAGACTTCATTGTTTGATGATTGACCCCTGACAACTTTTAAGCCTTATGCCTTCCTATACCCCTTCTATCCCACAACTGGGCAAGCTGGTAAGAAAGCCTGGGTGCTCCCTCCTTTGGAACCAGTAGAAGGCTCAAATCATGCAAATCTCTGCCTGCTTATGTGAGAACTCTCCATCTATTTCCACATCCTAACTGCAACACAAACCCAGGCTGGTTTCCTTTCTTTGCTCCCTCAAGCTATTTCAGACCTGTTTTAAACGCTCGCCCTGTTCTCCTTGGAGAGCACATTTATATAAGCGATAAAGCTTTTCATACCTTCTTGGTATGTATATAGAGTTATCAGTCTCAACATCCAAACCAAACCTTGAGTAGGGCTCTTTCTTGCTTTTATATAATGACCGTAACCTTTACTATTGTCTTCTACTCCATTTTCTTCCACTGTTGATTGTTAACTTTTTAATTCTTTGTTGAATTTTAATCGGAATTTGGGGGAAAATCAAAGACTATGAAGGTGAGTAAAAGACTGGTCAATTTATCCTACTTATGCAGAAATCTCCCCTTCATTCCTTTAATACCTCAAACTTAATCCTTAAAGTCATGCTTAACTCCTGCTTCTCCTCCCCCCCCTCCAGATCCAAACTTTGTTGATTTTTTTCCTTTCATAGTGTCTTCATGGTGTTAACTTGCTTCAGCACTGACACTTAAAATAACCTGATTTGCTTGTTTATTAACACAGTTTAAAAATGGAATTCTTTCTGCCTCAGCTTCAGCAGAAGTCCAAAGGCTAAAAACAAACCAATAAGTGGTATCTTCTTTCATAGTCTTTTTTTTTTTCCTTTTCTCATATTGAGTTACAAGAACAATTATGAAGAAATTTCAGTGTCAGTGTCTCAAAAACTAGTTTATCATATAAGAGGATATAAAAGGGTTTACTTTGAAGGGGTGGTTCTGATGTCATTTTAAAATAGATCCTAACTAAGTGGGCCTCTTGCAGCCGCGTTGAGATAGGAATGGAAGGGACCCTGCAGAGTCCTGCAGCATGCAGGAGCTGAGGGCAGCAGAGCAGCAGCTGGCTGGTGGAATGGCTTTGCCCTCATTTGGGTAGTTGCAGTTAGTTGTTCTCAGTAGGAGAATCTTTGAGATACCTATGAAAGCACAACATGATCAAAACAGTCAGCTTTTGAATACCTGCCAGGGTACTAGTGTCAGAATATGACTGTACTGGCAAGTAAAACTGTCTCAAGTCTTGTGTGTCTTCCAGCTGGCCCATTTCATTACTTGCATTGGTGGGACCTTTTTAAGTGGCTCCTGCATTGGCTCCCTGACACAGGGCCCACCCTCAACCCCCAGGATATACATACCTCAGGAGGCCAACAGTGGGGTAGCAGCTTGATCTGACAATGGCAACCTCTGTGAACTTTACTGCCAGGCAGCTAATGCAGTCAAAGCCTTTTCACTTTTTTCCTACACTGAATAGAAAGCAGTCCCTTTGCCCCATCAACATGCATGCAATCCACATGGAGCTGTCAGAATGACGCCCTAAAGCCCTTACTTGGCATGAGGTATGAAGGAAGAGACCCCTCCTGTTGATCAAGGAGAGAAAATGCTTAAGCACTCCAAAATGTTTCTCAAGATAATTCTCCCCTTTGGTGCCTAAAATGTCTTTCTGCTGAGGTAGCCTGGCCTCTGTTCGGAAGCCTGCTTTTATGGAACACATTTTTAAGTGATCCTTAGGCCATTTCTTTGACCTCAACCAGTTTATTATACTTTTGAGGTAAGGCGTTATGCTATGGTCACAGAACTAGTATTTGAGAAACCTCCTTGTGGGCCACTCTCTCACTTGGAAATCTGTGGGTACTTGCTGCATATTATAACGTGTTATATTTTTAACTATATTGATTTATCTGTTTTCTACCTTTCAACTTAGAAGTGAGTTCATATGAATTAAAAGTGATTAGAAAGAGGGAAAAACAATACAGATAGAAAAGTTGAGTTACAAATAGGGTGAATACAAGAATGTGTTTCTTAAAAACCTATGTAGTTACTATGGACAAGACAGGCATAGATCTGAAGTTTAACACAGTCAAGATCATATCATTTATATTTTAACTACTTATTTAATATTCTGTCTCCCTTAATTAGATTTTGGGCTTCATAAGGGCAGTTTGTTGTTGTTGTTGTTCTTTGAGTTGTTGTTTGTTCTACTTGAGTTTTTTTTTGTTTTCCAATGAGACATCAGTGGAACATTCCATCACCTGAAACTTTGCATGATGAATGTCATATGCTCAGAAAACATTTGTTGAGTAAAAGAATGAATAAGTAAATGTGTCTATAAGAATTTTTTCTTTCACAGTTGAAATACAAATATCTGAGTATATGTATTATAAAAATGTTCCTCCTGTCTGCTGTTTGTTTTTCAACATTGGGATTTTTGTTGTCTTAGGAAAGTTTGGTTTTGTTTTTTAATATAATTGCAATTAGGTAAAATTTATATAAAATAAAATTCAGCAAGCTATCTTAATAAAGAAAAAGAAGAACAAAACTAGAGGTATCACAATCCCAAATTTCAAGATATACTACAAAGATGTAGTAATCGAAAAAGTACAGTACTAGCATAAAAATTGACACATACATCAATGGAACACAGTAAAGAACCCAGAAATAAACCCATGATTGTATGGTCAATTTATCTCTGACAAAGGAGGCAAGAATGTGCAATGGGAAGAAAACAGTCTCTTCAACAAATGGCGTTGGGTAAACTGGACAGCTGCATGTAAAAGATTCAGATTGGGCAACTTTCTTACACAATACACACAAATAAATTCAAAATGGATTAAAGACCTACATGTGATACCCAAAACTATAAAAATCCTAGAAAAGAGCACAGACAATAATTTCTCTGATATTGGCCATAGCAAAATATTTCTAGATATGTCTCCTGTTGCAAGGGAAATAAAAGAAAAAATAAACTATTGGGACTATATCAAAATATAAAGCTTCTGCACAGCAAAGGAAAATATCAACAGAACAAAACCTACTGAATGGGAGAAGATATTTTCAAATAATATATTCTATAAGAGGTTAATATCTAAAATACTTATATATGCTCAAAAAAAAACCCCAAATAATTCAATTAAGAATGGGCACAAGACATGACAGACATTTCTATAAAGAAAACATACAGATGGCCAACAGACATATGAAAAGATGCTCAACATCACTCATCATTAGGGAAATGCAAACCAAAATGACAATGAGGTATCACCTTACATCTGTCAGAATGGCTAAAATCAACAACACAAGAAAGAAGAAGTGTTGACAAGGATGTGGAGAAAAAGGAATACTCATGCATTGTTTCCACTATGGGAAATAGTATGGAGGTTCCTAAAAAAATTAAAAATAAAATTACCATATGATCCTGTAATTCTGCTGGGTATTTACCCAAAGAATACAAAAACACTAATTTAGCTAGATATATACGTACCTCTATGTATATTGTAGCACTAATTGTAATAGCCCAAGTATGGTAACAACCTAAATGTCCACTGATAGATGAGTAGATAAAGAAGGCATGATATGCATATATACAATGGGATAATACTCAGCTATAAAAAGAATAAAATATTACCATTTGAAACAACATGGATAGAGCTAGAAAGTATGATGCTGAATGAAATAAGTCACAGAAAGATAAATGCCATATGATTTCATCATATGTGTAATTTAATAAACAAAACAAGTGAAAAAAAGTAAAATAGAGAGAAAGACAAACCAAGACACAGACTCTTAACTATAGAGAACAAACAAATGGTTACCAAAGAAGAGATGGGTAGGAAGATGGGTGAAATGAGTGAAGGGGATTAAGGGTACAGTTATTGCGATCATGATGAGCAGTGAGGAATGTATAGAATTGTTGAGTCACTATATTGTGCACCTGAATCAAATATAACACCTTATGTTAGTTATACTAGAATTAAAAAATAAATTTTAAAATATATATTTCACCAGTCTAAAGTGTACAATGGCATGAATTTTGATAGTTACCTATAATTATGTAGCCATAAGTACAATTATGAAATAGATTTCCATTACTCCAGATGAGTGCTGTTGTCCCTTTTGCAGTCAGTCTCTTAAGCACTGTCCTTTGCCTGAATTTTGTTCTTGTAGCTTTTTTACTGACTTTAATTACAGGTCATGAAAGTAATTAGAGATGCCCTAAGGAATTTTCTGTATTCCAGACATGCTCAATTACATAATATCTGCCAGTGCACCGATAGTATTTTGGACAGAAGCAGCATATGCAGGGAAGGCAAAACCATATCCAGAGTGATTATCTATTTTAGTAGTAACAAAACATTATCCCTTACATGGTGGAAGCATGCCAATGTAATTAACCTGCCGCCGGAGAGCTAGTTGACCCTGGGGAATGGTGCCACACTGGGGACTCAGTGTTCTCAGATGTTGGCAGATTGGGTGCTCAGTTATGGTCGTAGCCAGATCAGTCTTAGGTAAGTAGAAGTTCAGGTTACTTAACCCATGAATTACCTCCATCCCTGCCAATAGGTCCACTTTGTTCATGATTCCATTGGAAAATGACAAAAATTATTTGGGAAAGAAGCTGACTGGTACCCCTCAAAATTCCTATTTCTATTCTATCCATTTGCTTATTAAAACCCTCCACTCTTGATGTCACCCTTTGAGGGGTATTTATATGGGACACAAATATCTTCATATTTTTTTGCCCATTCATAGAGGTCTATCTATGTACTTCTCTGGATTGCCTTACCATCAATATTTCAATCATGTTCCTTAAAAGTCTCTTGCCCTAGAATCAAACCATTGACCACAGTTCATAGATAATTGTAGACCCTTATGTCTGGCTCTCCTCCTTTCAGACAAAAGGAACAACTAGGTACACCACTCAAAATTATTTTCACTGGAATAACTTCCCTTCACCACTGTTCTTTAGGAATGTCCCAGAAAGAGGCCACAGTGCTACAACTGTCCACTCTCTGGTCATGTCTGCATATTGTACAGAACTGTCTGAGGTTTGAATTTTCTCCTTTTTGGTCAGCTGGTCATAAGAAATTCTCCATCAAGAATTTTCTTGTTGGTTGTTTTATTAACCTAAATACAGTATTTCTTACCACAGAGAAAATATTTTTTTTTTACTTGGACACTTTAAATTCAAGCACGTTTCTAGGTAAATTTAATTATATCACTGATAAATAACAAGCTTTAATACTAACTGCATTTAACTAGAATAGGGTTTCTCAATAGCAGCATTATTTATACATTGGAGCATATCCTGTGCTTTGTAGGATGTTTAGCTTCATCCCTGGTCTATACTTACTAGATGCCTATAATATTCTTCCCTGTGTGACAGTCAAAACTTTCCTCAGCATTATCATATATCCTCCATGGGACATAATAATCCCAATTGAGAACCACAGAACTAGAACTATGCATTGCCTTATTATTATGTATAATATAAAATATAAGATATGCATTTTTTCTTAACTTAAATGTGTACTTGAGAAGTTGAAAGACAGTGCTCCTCTGTGACTCAGCCAGTTAAGTGTCTGATAACTCAGGTCATGATCTCAGGGTTGTGAGATTGAGCCTGCATGTTGGGCTCCCGAGTGCTGGCCATGGAGCCTGCTTCACATTTTCTCTCTGCCTCTGCTTCTCCCTCTGCCCTCCATCCCCATGCCATCTTAAAAAAAAAAAGAAAGAAAAGTTGAAAGGAAAAAGCCACAGTCTATGTTTTGTGGTTTTTTGTCTTCTAAAAGATATAATTTATTTTTCCTTTCACATTTTTTTAAAGACTTTATTTGAAAGAGAGAGGGAGAGAGAGAGAGCACAGGAAGGGGGAGGGGAAGAGGGAGAAGCAGACTCCCTGCTAACCAGGGGGCCTGATGTGAGGCTCATCCAACTTCCCTGGGGTCATAACCTGAGGTGAGGTCAGATGCTTCACCAACTGAGCCTTCCATGCACCCTTTTTTCTCACATTTAGACATCAAATCACATTTAGATTCTCATAGCAGGACCAAAACTTAGCGTATCACTCACATGCTTTGAATTCTCAGTTATGAAACCAGAGTTTGATAGGATAAGCCATGTCTTTTAGTACTTATCATGTTATCACTGATTTATTAAATGAAGGTTGCTATCTTTTGACTCTTATTTAGGTATTATGAAAATATAGATCATATACCACATTTTTATTCTTACTTGCCTATTTATGTCCATTAGGGGCAAAACTTCTTGGGGCAAAAACATAATCACTTTTTATTCACTTCTGCTTGTTGAGATTAAAACTTGCCTTATTTGGAAACATTATTAAATGATCAATAAATGCTCTTGAATGAAACAACAAAAAAATAAGAGCATAAATAACTTTTAAGGTACTTATTATTCTGACACTTAGGTAAGTGAAAGCAGTAAAACCTTCTATAGTGACACTGGCTTAGGGATTTATTTCCATAAAGAGATAATTCTACATTTCAATAGGAATTAATAAAATACAGAAATTTATTATACATGGGAGCTAGGTTAGAATGTAGGCTATTTGAAAAGTTTGCCTCATTATTCATCTCTACATTAATTTTAAATGGTCAGTTTGTGATTGTGGAGTATTTTTCATGACTTTCATGTTACACAATTTTGTAACATAAACCAGAACAATCATTCTTAAACTTTAGTGAATATAACCATCACCTGGAGAGTTACAATAAGACATTATTTGATATTTTGGTATATTAAACATAAGCAAATTTGCAAAGTATGTATTTTATTTCCAAGATCAATTTTGTTTTTCAACTTAGTTTCATGTGCCATGTGGAGCCCAAAGCAAGGCTTGAACTCACACCCTGAGATCAAGACCTGAACTGAGATCAAGAGTCTGACAATTAACGAACCTGAACCACACAGGTGCCCCACAAGATCAATTTTTAATGTCTTTTCTAGAAATCCTAACTTTATTGACCTTTGTTCCATTTTATCACAGTTTCTTTGCTTTTGGGGGTCTTTTCTCCCTTGTCCTTCCTTTCCTATATCCGTTCCCATGAAAGCTTTGTACTCCATTAGTATTACACAAATATCTTTTTTAAAAAAGATATATTTATTTATTTGAGAGAGAGAAAGAGAGCAAGAGAGTGGGGAGAGGGGCAGAGGAAGAGAATCTTTAGGCAGACTCCTTGCTGAGTGTGGAGCATGACATGGGGCTTCATCCCATGACCCAAGAGTTCATGACCTGAGCAAAAACCAAAAGTCAGATGCTCAACTGACTGAGCAGCCCAGGCCCCTGTTATTATACAAATTTCAAAACTGGTATTTCTTTAAATCTTCTGGTCCAGTGGCTTTACAAATGGTCAAACTCAGTCTTAGAAGAAAATATAAATAGAGATGTTTTTGTTGAGGTTCCTGACACATTCTAGAACTTCTAATGTCTCAGGAAGGAGCATTTAAAAACTACTTCTCTGGGACGCCTGGGTGGTTCAGTCAGTTAAGTGTCTGCCTTTGGCTCAGGTCATGATCTCAGGGTCCTGGCATCCAGTCCCAGGTAGGGCTCCCTGCTCAGCGGGGAGTCTGCTTCTCCCTCTTCCTCTGTCACTCCCCCTGCCTCTGCTTTTGCTCTCTCTCTCAAATAAATAATATCTTAAAAAAAAAATTACTTCTTTGGGTTGCCAAAATTCAGTTGTTTCTGACACTTGAGAAAGATGTAGCAATATTACTTATATTAGGTTAACATAAATGCTAAATTTTACATATATTATTTCTCCTGGATATATGTACTTTTGAATAGAAATACATATTTAATTTTGTATCAGGTTCAGTATGCACTGGTAGAACTTAAGATATAAGTGTAAGTCTTTTAATATGGTAGAAAAATATTTGACTAGGTGCTTTCAGAGTTCTTTAAAATACTTCACAGGCTAGCATCATTCTGTTCTTTCTCTCTCTCTCTCTTTATAAACATTTTATTTATTTTATTTTATTTTTTTACATAGGCTCCACACCCAACATAGGGCTCAAACTCACAACTCCAAGATCAAGAGTTATAGGCTCTACTGACAGAGACAACCAGAGGTCTCCTATTCTACTCTTTCTTAAGAATAGTCTTGGTCATATATAAATAGAGTAAATAATATTAGACCAAATATTCACTCAATATTAGGTAATAGGAGAATTTAGATGAGTTAATGTCCTGTTAAATAATTTGTTCAAAATTTTTTTTAATTTTCACCTTTGACCATCACAGTATATACAACTTCACCAGTATTAACTTTTTATATTTCTAAATTTATTATTTATGTAAAAAATAGGAAAAAATTATTAAAAATAGCATTATTTCAAAACTCATTGGTAAACTAAAGTGTGGTGAAATGTTAAGTGGATATATGGCAGTGGGCAAATGGACAATTAAATTATAGAAACCTCAGGAATTTTATAGTGTATATTAGAACAATGACCTAGCAAGCAAAAAGCACAATTTTAAGTTCACCTGATGTATCACAAAAAAATACAGTGTGAAAAACTGTTTTTTTTTTAAAGATTTTATTTATTTATTTGAGAGAGAAAGGGGGAGAAGCAGGCTCCCTGCTGACCAAGGAACTTGATGTGGGGCTTGATCCCATGGCCCGAGCCAAGGCAGATGCTTAACTGACTGAGCCACCCAGGTACCCCAGAGAAACTGTTTCTTCAAATAAAAAATAGTGGTGATAATTTTAACTTTTGATTAATATCAAAATATCAGTTATGAAGCATTAATATCATCTGGTAAAATGGCTAGATTCTGAGATGGTAATTAATCTGTGTGATTTTAAAAATAGGAACTATTCTTTATATGTGTACATACGCATATATACTATACATATGTAAATTATACATATGTATATAATAAACATTACATGCTGTCATTTTATGCTTCTAACAGACATTATGAAGAGTAAATGCTATATTTTATATAAATATCCCAAAGGAGTATACATTAAAAAACCCTTCAGAGTAAATTAATGAAACTTTAGAAAAAGAATGAACCTCTAATTTCATTAAGCATTTCATCTTATTTTATAACAGATGACATTAAGAGCCAGTAAAATGATTACCGGGAGTCAAATAACTAGTTAATTGAAGATCTGTGTTGGTTCTAAGGTTCACAGATTCCTAGCCCTAAGTTTTGCCTCATCTCCCTGGGCCAACTAAAATGCTATTGGTTATTTATAGATTATATCCACATTTGAACAGGCTTTAGGTTTGTTCTCAATTGAAAGGAGATTTCTCAATTAAGCTTCTTGATTTACTTCTGAATACCAAAATGCTTGCTGTGAATTTGGACACATTCCTAGCTTCAGACAATCCATAAACCCAGTGAAACCAAGGCTTTAATCAAGAGAATAGATGGAACCTTTGAAATGCTAAACAATGAAATTGAACTGAAGGAATTTCACCCAATTTTTCTTCTTTTTCTCTTTACCATATAACTTTGAACTGATTTGAAATCCCCTGGAGTGCCAACTTCAGCTGAAGAGTTCAGTAGGATGTAAACTCCCCAACTTCACAGAAAATTGAAATGCAGCACTTTTTTACTTTGAAGGGTGTTTGGATCAGTATCTCTTAAATCTCATGTGGACTTTATCCACAATGTTTTTTTTTTTATTTTTAAGAATGTTTTAATTTTTATATTAATGCAAATACATAAATACAAAAAGAACAATGAGGGTCTACTGAAAATGGAGGCATCAGAATTTTATCTTTTGCTTTTTAAGAGGATGTTGATGAGTTGCCTTCACTTTTCTTGTTTAGTAATGTAAGCATCATTAATGATTTAAATGCAGAATTTCAGTATCTAACCAGGACACCATTATGGGTCTTTTGCATGTGAACTTTATAATGCCAAAATAAGGAAAGAATGGGCAAATAGATTATGCAAAAGGAAAAACCAAAAATTTGACCTATTTGTAGTTTTCTTTTGTTAACATTGCAATATGAAGAAATTGTCCATACAAGACCATAATAATTTATCACTTGTAAAAAGCTAGGTGAGATATGTATTTTGAAAGAAGCTTAGAGAGGAACTCTATAAATCGCTATGGAAACCACATTTGCACTTGTTGTTTAAGTCAGAGATACCTGACAGATGAAAAAAGGCATCTCTGAAATTTAAGACTAAATGAACAATTTTGGTCATAGTACTTACAATTTTTGCTGTGAGTACCCTGAAACAAGAAAGGAGGAGGAAACATACAAGGGAAAAACTTTAAAAGAATGAGCCAGAGCAATGATTCACATATATTTAATATTCAGTGTGTTTGAATGCTTGCTGAAGATTTTATTACCTCATGATGCATTTTTTATTAACAAAGATACAAGAGAGAAAGGAAAGAAGAATTTAAAGATTTGGGCAGAATGATAGAAAATGTGCTTGAATTTACTACTGCTAGAACAAAATTTCTGCTGGAAAATTCTCAAGTTAACTTTCTTTGACTTGCTACCTGGTTCCTTCCTCAGCTACTCCTTACTTTTCTCAACATCCCCATCCAACCTATGACCATTGATCTTAACATACTATTATTCATATCTCTAAAGAATGTCACAGCCACCTGTGAAGACCCTCTCAGATTAAAGTCTCCACCTCAGGATCTTCTAACTTTCCACCTCTAAGTTATTATTATTATTTTCCTTATCTCTAGGAAAAGTATTTCTCCTCCTCTTTAAAGCTAATTCATCTCCATCTCTCTCCTACCAATAAAGGAGTCTCTGTAATTAATTATCTGCTACCATATATTGATGCTTAATATCTTCTCTTTAAATTTTTCCCCTGAGTAAACAAACTTGTGAGTGCTTCAAGCTACTATTGCTCCTTTTTCCTTCATCAGCACAATGAATAATAATTTTCAAAAGCTATGCAGTCACTGCTATTCCCTCACTTCCCACTAGTTAATTATTTGAATTATTTAAAGTCTCCTTCCCTTATCTTAGGCACTTTTATTCAGTCAAATATCCATTTTGTTTGGACAAATTCTTAGTATATATCTCTAGACTTGACCTCTGGTACTCAGTTGCAAGGAGCAGATAGCTACTGTGCCCGATTTAAGCAAAAAAGCAATTTAATGGAAAGAATATAGGATAATATGAAGAATTTATGTAGAGACTATGAATATAAACACATATCAAAAATCAAGCAAGAAAGAAATCTTATAATTCCATAAGAAAAATACAAATAAATCAATTAAAAAGATGAGCAAATAACTTGAAAAGAATATGTATGAATGTCCAATAAACAAATGAAGAGATTCCCAACACCATTTGTCATTAGAAATATAAGATAAAACCCAGCGAAACTTCTTTATAGCCATAGGATAGCTATAATTAAAAAAAACAAGTATAAACAAGGATATGAAGAAATTGAAATGCTCATACGTTGTGAGAATGTAAAATGATGTGGCTACTTTGGAAAACAGTTTGATAGTTACTCAAAATGTTAAATAATGTGTTACCATGTGTCCTAGCAATTCTATCCCTATTTATATAGCCAAGAGAAATGAAAACATGTCTACACCAAAATGTACACACAAACATTCATAGCAGCATTAGTTGTAATATTTGGAAAGGGAAAACAACTCACGTGTACATTAACTGAGAAGTGTATAAACAAAATGTAGTATATCCATACAATTATTCAAGATAAAAAGGAGTAACATACTAATACATGCTATAACATGGATGAATCTTTAAAAATATTATGCTAAATAAAATAACCTGGTGAAAAATACTACATATTATATGCTTCCATTTATATGAATGTCTGAAATAGGCAAATATAGAGAGACAGAGAGATCAGTGGTTGTCTTGAGGGAGGTGGGTTGACAGCTAATGGATATAAGGTTTCTTTTGGGGTGATGAAAATGTTCTAAAATTAGATTGTGATGATGTTTGCAAACTTAGTGAATACACTAAGAAACCCTCATAATTGTATACTTTGTTATTTTTAAAAAAGATTTTATTTATTTAACAGAGAAACACAGCTAGAGAGAGAACACAAACGGGGGAGTGAGAGAAGGAGAAGCAGGCTTCCCATTGAGCAGGGAGCCTGATATGGGGCTCAAACCTGGGACTCCAGGATCATGAGCTGAGCCGGAGGCAGACACTTAATGACTGAGCCACCCAGGCATCCCAGAATTATATACTTTAAGTGGGCAAATTTCTATGTTGTGTGAGTTTTATCTCAATAAAACTGTTTTTAAAAAGTCTATCAGGGACCACCTAAGGCCAATAAGAATAAGAAACAGCTAGCTCTGGAGATAGGATTCATTAGTTTTCCCTGCTGCTACTGGTCCTGACACCCCTGGATATATACCGCCTCAGCCATCAGTAGGCACAGATACTGGCCTTTTTTGTTGGTGTCACGAAGCCACCTCTTCTAGCTTCTTGTGTTATGTACTTCAGATCTATGTCCTGAGTAGGATCATTAGATTGCTTAAATTTCAGACATGTCTCTGAGGTACAGTGTCTAGGACTTGGGGGAGCAGGTACCTGGTCTTTTACGTAAAACCTGGGAAACTATCAAAATTGTAGAATAAAAACAATGTCTAATTCCATAAATACAGACAAGGAGTTCAAATGCTGACCAGCCATAAAATGACAAATGTTACCTGTAATCTTTTCAGAAAGCTTTGAATATGCTTTCTGTACAGCCTGATGGACTCTTCATATCCTGCCTGAACTGGACATTAGAATAGTTAATACTGAACCCCTACAACAAATAAGATTCCATATACTTCTGCCAGCCTGGTTTTACCAAAGCATAGCTTAGGTCAAGCTATTGCCCTGTTCAAAAACCTTCAATGATAAAACATGAATTCCATGCTAAACAAACAGCAATTGCTGTTCAAAGCCCTTAAAAGCTTACAGAGTTTCCCTTTCCATAACACTTTTTCAATTTTCTTATTCATATAAGTATATATTCACAAAGATTTTGCTTTTCTCCCATTTAAAGTATGCAATTCACTGGTTTTTTGGTGTACTGAACTATGATTTTGAAAAATTATTCCATTTTTTCAAAAACAGATAAAATTAAAAAAGTAGATAAAAATAATCCACAGAGATTGATACCTTTGTGTCATTCCTAGGGTGCCTGGGTAACTCAGTGGGTTAAACATGGGACTCTTGATTTCAGCTCAGGTCATGATCTCAGAGTTGTGAGATAGAGCCCCATGGAGGGGTGGGGGTGGGGCCCTGTGCTGGGCATGGAGCCTGATTGGAATTCTCTCTCTCTCTCTCTCTCTGCTCCCATGATCTCTCTCTCAAAAAGAAAAAAAAAAGAAAGAAATCTTTACATCATTACTAAAATACTGCAAGTCTAAACATTCTTTTTTAGTAGAAAAGCTAGAGTTTAGGGTGCCTGGGTGGCTCAAAGGGTTAAGGCTCTGTCTTTGGCTCAGGTTATGATCTCAGGGTCCTGGGATCCTGTCCCACATCAGGCTCTCTGCTCGGCAGGGAGCCTGCTTACCCCCCTCTCTCTGCTCGCCTCTCTGCCTACCTGTGATGTCTGTGTGTGTGTGTGTGTCAAATAAATAAATAAAATCTTAAAAAAAAAAAAAGAACGAAAAGCTAGAGTTTAAATCAGTTTAAATTTAAATTAGTTGTAATTTTCTTAAGGTATCTCCCTAATCCCTTAAAAAATATCTGAACAGATATTCAATTATTTAACAAGTGGTAGATTTTGGGATGAGTGGTTATTTGACAGCAGCTATAGGAAAAATCATCTCATGTAAACCTGCTTTTGGCAACCTATCCTAAAAATGTCTTTTTTACTATAAGCCCATAACCTGAAATAGATGTGATTTTATTCCTCTTTATTTTTTGACTTCTTTCAACTTAATTGGAGTATAATTACATCTTAACTAAACTTCACATATTTAAAGTGTGAAATATCAGGGGCGCCTGGGTGGCTCAGTTGGTTAAACGACTGCCTTCGGCTCAGGTCATGATCCCGGAGACCCGGGATCGAGCCCCACATCGGGCTCCCTGCTCGGCGGGAAGCCTGCTTCTCCCTCTCTCACTCCCCCTGCTTGTGTTCCCTCTCTCGCTGTGTTTCTCTCTGTCAAATAAATAAAATCTTAAAAAAAAAAAAA
>PITA01010637.1:0-70815 GCA_004023965.1 Spilogale gracilis
AGTGTGGAGATTCCTTAAAAAATTAAAGATAGAGCTACCCTATGACCCTGCAATTGCACTACTGGGCATTTACCCCAAAGATACGGATGTAGTGAAAAGAAGGGCCATATGCACCCCAATGTTCATCGCAGCAATGGCCACAATTGCCAAACTGTGGAAAGAGCCAAGGTGCCCATCAACAGATGAATGGATAAAGAAGTTGTGGTACATATATACAATGGAATACTATGCCTCCGTCAGAAAGGATGAATACCCAACTTTTGTAGCAACATGGACTGGACTGGAAGAGATTATGCTGAGTGAAATAAGCCAAGAAGAGAAAGTCAAGTATCGCATGGTCTCACTTACTTGCGGTGAATGAGGGGCAAACTGGAGGACAGTGGCAGAAGGAAAGCAAATGGGAACTAGGGTAGTCTAGGGAGGGAAACGAAACAACAGAGACTTTGAACACAGAAACAAACTGAGGGACTTGGAGGGAGGGGGGTGGAGGGATGGGAGAGGCTGGTGGTGGGTACTGGGGACACCTAAAGCGTGGAGCACTGGGTGTGGGGAACGGGGAATGAATCTTGAAACACTGGAAAAAAAAATTTTAGTAACAATAAAAAAAATAAAAAATAAAAAAAACAAGTAATAAAATAGCAATAAATACATATCTATCAATAATCACTTTGAATGTAAGTGAACTAAGTGCTTCAATCAAAAGACATAGGGTGTCAGGATGGATTTAAAAAATCTCTATATGTTGCCTATAAGAGATTCATTTTAGACCTAAAGACACCTATGGATTGAAAGTGAGGGGGTGGAGAAATATTTATCACAAAAACGGGTGTTAAAAGAAATTCCAAGTAGCAATACTTACATTGGACAAAGTAGACTTTTTTCTTCCACTGTTTTTTTTTGCTTTGGTATTAGGGTAGTACTGATCTCATGGAAATATTTATAATGTGTTTCCTCTATTCCATTATTTGTAAGATTTTGATGACAATTGTCATTAATTATTATTGTTTGAATATTTGGGGTTTGCCAATGAAGCCATGTATGTGGTCTTGGGCTTTTCCATACTGGGAGAATTTTGATCCTTAATTCAAATTTCATTCTTGTTACTGGTCTAAGAGGGTTCCTGGGGCACCTGCATGGCTCAGTTAAGTGTCTGCCTTTGGCTTGGATCATGATCTCAGAATCCTGGGATTGAGCCCCACCTCAGGCTCCACTTTGGCTCCTCTTTCTTCTCCCTTTTCCTCTGGCCACCACTGCCCCGCTCCCTCAGCTTGTGTTCCTTTTTTCAAATAAATAAAATCTTTAAAAATATATTTAAAAAATTACTATTTCCTATTTCTTGGATTTAAGATTCATGATTCAATCTTGGTAACTTGTACGTTTTTTTTTTTTTTTTTAAGATTTTATTTACTTATTTGACAGGGAGAAACACAGTGAGAGAGGGAACAAAAGTGGGGGAGTGAGAGAGGGAGAAGCAGGCTTCCCACAGAACAGGGAGCCTGATGAGGGGCTCAATCTGGGGTCTCTGGGATCATGACCTGAGCCGAAGGCAGTTGCTTAACCAACTGAGTCACCCGGCGCCCCTGTAACTTGTGTGTTTTTAAAAATTTTCTGGTTCCTTTTTTCCCCTAAATTATCTGATTTGTTAGTATACAATTGTTTATAATAATCTGCTATCACACTGTATTTCTGTGGTCATCTGTTTTACTAGCTTCCTTTCCATTTAACATTTTGGTTTTTGAGTCTTCTCTCTTTTTTTTCTTAATGTAGTTAAAACATTGTCCATTTTGTGTTTTGGTTTGTCTTTTTTTAAAAAATAGTCATTACTTTTGATATGTTATGATTTATTCTGGTCTCCATTTTATTTATTTTTTATTTTTCTTTGTTATTTTCTTCCTCTACTAAATTCCAGCTAACTTTCTTCTTTTTCTGGTTCTATGGGGTGGAATAGAACTTTCATCCCCTTAATTCAAGCATTTTTAGCATAAATTTCACTTGAACATCTGCTTTTGCTATATGCCATACATGTTAGTATATCGTGTTTTCTTTTTCTTTTTTTTTTGAGATATTTTGATTTGACATTTGATTCCTTATTTGGTCCACTGCTTGTGCAAGTGTGGTGTTTAATATTTGCATATTAAATATTTAATATTTGCATTGTACATATTCCAACTTTGTTTTATTGGTGATCTTTAGTTTGTACCATTGTGGTTGGAAAATATGCTTGATATTATTTCAGTTTCTTAAACTTTTAATATTTGTTCTGTCTCTTTTTATGTGATTAACTATGGGATTCTTCTGTGTGTATATGAAGAAAATGTGCATTCTGTTTTTCTTGATGAACTGTTTTATATATATCCCCTAGAACCATGTATTCTGATATAGGCTTCAAGTAAAAAATATTCTTTTTGGAAAACAACTTCAATTGAGGGTACTCATTTATAATAAAACATAAGAGGGGGGCTTAGGGGAATGAGTGAAGGAGATGAGTACACTTATTATGAGCATGGAGTAGTGATGTATAGAACAGTTGAAGCACTACATTGTATACTTGAAACTAATTTAACACTGTATGTTTATACTGGAATTAAAATAGAAGAATAAAAAATAAAAATGTTTCAATTAAGAATTATCAACATGTTTGCATAAAAATGAAAAGTAGAAATCTTCAGCAAAGAAAAAGAAGATATAAAGAAGAACCAAATGAACATTTTATTTATTTACTTATTTATTTAAGATTTTATTTATTTATTTGACAGAGAGAAAGACAGACAGAAAGGGAACACAAGCAGGGGGAGTGAGAGACGGAGAAGCAGGCTTCCCGCAGAGCAGGGAGTCTGATGTGGGGCTCAAACCCGGGGACTCTGGAATCATGACCTGAGCGGAAGGCAGTTACTTAACCAACTGAGCTGCCCCGGCGCCCCCCAAATGAACATTTTAGAATTTAAAATATAGCAAACAAACAAACAAAAAAAAAACCTAAAAGGATAGCTCAATGACAGAATGGAGGAAGAATCAGTTAGAGAAAAATAAAAGTTACCCCCAAATTTGAATAGCAGGGAAAAGAGGCAAAAATAATAATTCACAAAACTTCAAGAATATGACACGGTAAGAAAAGATCCAACATTTGTATGAAATGTTGGAAGACAAGGCTAAAACAAGGCCAAAAGTCTTAATTGTCCAAATTCAGAAAAAGATCCCCAGAGAGATAAATCCAAAGAAATCTGCTAAGATCCATCATAGTCTAACTTCTGAGTGTGAAGGAAAAAGAAAAATCTTGAAAGCAACAAGAAAGAAATGACACTATACTTAATAGTGAAAAAATAATTTAAAAACCAATGAATGTGTCATTAGAAACCATGAAGGTCAGAAGAAAGGGGCACACAGTTTTTTAAGTGTTTAATGAAAGGAGCCATCAATCCAGAATCTGATATCTAGTAAAAACATCCTGAATGAAGGGGAACTTGAGACATTCTTACATGAAGGAAAGGTAAGAGAATTCGTAGCCAGCAGAATGACCTGAAAGTAATTGGAAAATGCAGATGTCTAAACAAAAAAAAATTAAAAAATTAAAAAAGCAAGATAATGAAATATCAGTAAGAAAAAGGAACAGTAGAAAAAGTAAATTACAATAAATGTTTTCCTTCTCTTGATATTTCTAAAGTATGTTTGAATATTAAAGTAGAATATAATATTGTCTTATGTGATTCCATACTAACATAAAGGAAACATTTAAGACATTTATAAGAAGGTGGTAATATTCCTCACTACACTTAAACTGGTAAAATGTTAATACCAGTAGATGATAATGTTATATATATAATAAAATACCTAGAGCAACCACTTAAAAAGCTTTACAAAGAGATACATTCAAAAACACTAAAGATAAATCAAAATGGAATTCTAAAAAATATGCAAATAATCCACGAGAAGGAAAAAGAAAATGAAGAACAAAGAGAAAACAAGAAACATTTAAACTCTAAAATATCAATAATTGCATGAAATGCCTATGGTCTAACTGTATCAATTAAGAGACAGAGATTGGCAGTCAGCTTTAAAAACATGGCCTAACTATATGTTCTACACAAGAAACTCATCAAATACAATGATATATAGAGGTTGATAGTAAAGAATGGAAAAATATATCAGGCAAACATTAACTAAAGGAAAGGATAAGTGGTTATATTAATACCAGATAAAGTTAACTTCAAAGCATATAAAATTACTAAAGAGAGGAATATCACATGATGACAAAAGTATTAGTCTCCTGAAAAGACACGGCAATCCTAAATGTGTATGCATTAAATAACAAAGCTGAATATATATGAAGCAAAAACTGATAAAATTGAAAGAGGAAACAGACAAGTCCACAATTACAGTTGGAGATGCTAACCACCATCCCCCAACAATTAATAGACAAAAAATCAAAAGGATGTGAAAGAACACATCAACCAATAGACTCTAATAGACATGGTTAGACACTTCATCCAACAATAGCAGAACATATATCTTTTCAATTGCCAAGGGCATACATAGAGATAGAAGATATCCTGCCCCATAAAACATGACTCAACAAATTTAAAGAACAAAAATCTCATGACCACAATGAAATCAATTAGAAATCAATAACAGAAAGGTAACAGGAAAATCTTTAAATACATGGGAACTAAACAACATGCTGCTAAGTAATACATGTGTCAAAGAGAAAGTCTCAAGGGAAATAAAAAAATTACATTGAATAAAAATGAAATAAAATTATAACATAAAATTTGTGGAATGCAGATAAAGCAGTGATGAGGGAATATTTATAGCACTACATGCTTGCATTAGAAAACATGGAAAATTCCATATCAATAATTGAAAATTTCATCACTAACCCAAAGCAAGAAGGAAGGAAATAAATATAACAGCAGGTCATATGAAAACATAAAAACAACAGAGAAAATTGTGAACTAAAAAATGTTTATTTGATGAGATCACATTGATGAACATCCAGCCAGATACACAACAAAAAGTGAGAAGACACAAATCACCAATATCAGGAATGAAATGAAGTAT
Organism: Spilogale gracilis; assembly: GCA_004023965.1. Classification (NCBI taxonomy): domain Eukaryota; kingdom Metazoa; phylum Chordata; class Mammalia; order Carnivora; family Mephitidae; genus Spilogale; species Spilogale gracilis. The sequence continues at coordinate 5,056 of PITA01010637.1, forward strand.
GTTACTACTGATTCTACCCTCATTAAGAGGGCAATGAGGGAATACAACATACACTTTCATGAAATGAACTAATTCCTCAAAACACCAACTACAACTCATGCAATAAAACTGGTGGAAAATACACATATAGATCAGTGGAATAAAACAGAGAACCCAGAAATAGATCAAATTTACATATCTGGTTTTTTGGTGTTTTTTTTTTGTTGTTTTTTGTTTTTTGGTTTTTTTTGACAGCGAGAAACAGCGAGAGAGGGAACACAAGCAGGGGGAGTGAGAGAGGGAGAAGCAGGCTTCCCGCCGAGTCGATCCCGGGTGTCTGGGATCATGACCTGAGCCGAAGGCAGTTGCTTAACCAACTGAGCCACCCAGGCGTCCCAGTATCTGGTATGTTTTGAGATATAGTTGACATATAGCATCATTTAAGTTTGAGGTGAACAGTCTTTTGATTTGATACATTAATATACTGCAATATGATTATTATCATAGCTTATCTAACATCTCTGTCATGGCCCATATAATCATTTCTTTTTTCTGATGAGAACATTTAAGGTCTAATATCCTAGCAATTTTGATGTATGCAATACATTACTGCTGACTATAATCACCCTGCTGTACATTAGATCCCAAAACCTATTCACTGTAAGTGTGTATCCTGTGACTAACATGTCCCAAAATTCCTCTGCCACCACCCCCAATTCATGTTAACAACCATTCTACTCCAAACTGAATCAATCTCCTCATTATTTACTGGATTGTTTAAATTTTTTATCTCCTTGATTCAGTCTTGGGAAGTTGCATGTTCCTAGGAATTTGTCCATTTCTTCCAGGCAACTCAATTTGTTTAAGGTAGTTTCTTATGATCCTTTGTATTTCTGTGATACCAGTTGTAGTATCTCCTCTTTCCTTTCTGACTTGCCTTATTTTTTTCCTTAAAGTTTGTTCATTGTGTTTATCTTTAAAAAATATATCTCCTAGTTTTACTGATTCTTTCTGTTGTTTATCTGGTGTCTATTTCACTAATTTCATTATTTCTACTCTGATCCTTATTATTTCTTTCCTTCTGCTAATTTTGAGTTTAGTCTGTCCCTTCTTCTAGTTCCTGAGGTGTTAGGTTATTTGAGATTTTTCTTTTTTCTTAATATATTCATTTATTACAATAAACTTTTCTCTCAGAAATGTTTTGTAACATCTTATAGGTTATGGTCTGTTGTGCTTTCATTTTCATTTGTTTCAAGATTTTTAAAAATTTCCCTTTAGATTTATTCTTTGACACATCTTGCCCTGGTCTTTTATTTGTTGGGAGAGTCTGATTACTGGTCCAATTTCTTTGCTGGATGGGTCTGTTCAAATTTTCTATTTCTCTATGTTTCAATTTTGATAGTTTGTAAGTTTCTGGAAATTTGTCCATTTATTTCAGGTTGCCCATTTTGTTGTCATACAATTTTTCACAATGTTTTCTTATAATTATTTGTATTTCTGTGGTGGTTTTTTCATGTCTCCTCTTTCATTTGTGATTTTATGTTTTGGCCCTTTCTCTTTTCCTTTTGATAGGTCTGGGTAGGGGTCTATCAATTTTATTAATTTTTTCAAAGAACCGGCTCTTAGTTATTCCATTCTCCTATTTCTGTTTGTTTCTATATAATTGATTTCTACTCTAATATTTACTTATTTTCCTTCTTCTGATGGCTTTAGGCTTTATTTGTTGTTCCTCTTCTAGGTCCTTTAGGTGTAAGGTTAGACTGTATATTTGAGATTTTCCTTACTTCTTGAGGTAGGCCTGTATTGCAACATATTTCTCCCTTAGGACTGCCTTTGTTGCATCCCAAAGGTTTTGGACTGTTGTGTTTTCATTTTCATTTGCTTCCATATTTTTTTAAATTTATTTTTTAATTTTCTGGTTAACCCATTCATTCTTTAGTAGGATGTTCTTTAACTTCCATGTATTTGAGATCTTTCCAATTTTTTTTTTCTTTTTGTGGTTGATTTCAAGTTTCCTTGTATTGTATTCTGAAAATATGCATGGTATGAAGGTTTGGGAAGTTCTTAGCCATTATTTCTTTTTTTTTATTATATTATATTTCAGTGTTCCAAGATTCATTGTTTATGTCCCACATCCAGTGCTCCACGCAATATGTGCCCTCAAGACCCACCACCAGGCTTGCCCATCCCCCACCCTCTCCCTTCCAATACCCTCAGTTTGTTTCTCAGCCCAAAGTCTCTCATGCTTCATCTCCCTCCCCAATTCAGCCAATTCCAATTTCCTTTCCTTCTCCCACTGTCCTCCATATTACTCCTTATGCTCCACAACAAATGAAACCATATAGTACTTGACCCTCTCTTTACCTGGCTCATTTCACTCAGCATAATCTCCTCAAATCCAGTCCATGTTGCTATAAAAGTTGGGCATTCATCCTTTTTGATGGAGGCATAATATTCCATAGTATATATGTACCATATCTTCTTTATCCATTCAGCTGTTGAATGGCACCTTGGCTCTTTCCACAGTTTGGCAATTGTGGCCATTGTTGCAATGAACATTGGGGTACACATGGCCCTTCTTTTCACTATATCTGTATCTTTGGGGTAAATACCCAGTAGTGCAAAATGCCCAGTGGAAAAACACAGTCTCTTCAATAGATGGTGCTGGGAAAATTGTACAAGTATGTATAGAAGAATGAAACTAGACCATTCTCTTATGCCACACACAAAGATAAACTTGAAATGGATGGAGGATCTCAATGTGAGACAGGAATCTATCAAAATCCTAGAGGAGAACATAGGCAGAAACCTCTTTGGCCACAGCAACTTCTTTCAAGACACATCTCCAAAGGCAAAGGAAACAAAAGTGAAAATGAACTTTTGGGACTTCCTCAAAATAAAAAGCTTCTTCACAGCAAAGAAGACAGTCAACAAAACAAAGAGGCAACCCATAGAATGGGAGAAGATATTTGCAAATGACACTACAGAGGGCTGATATCCAAGATCTATTAAGAACTCCTCAAACTCAACAACCAAAATAAAGATCATCACATCAAAAAATGTGCAGGAGACATGAAGAGGCACTTCTCTGTAGAAGATATACAAATGGCTAACAGACACATGAAAAAATGTTCTTTATCATGAGCTATCAAGGAAATTCAAATCAAAACCACATTGAGATACCACCTTACACCAGTCAGAATGGCCAAAATTAACAGGACAGGAAACAACAAGTGTTAGAGGGGCTGTGGAGAAAGGGGAACCCTCTTACACTGTTGGGAATGCAAGCTGATGCAGCAGCTTTGGAAAACAGTGTGGAGATTCCTTAAAAAATTAAAAATAGAGCTACCTTATTACCTTGCAATTGCACTACTGGATATTTACCCTAAAGCCATTTTTTCTTTAAATAAACATCACCCCCTTCTTTCTGTTTTCTCTTTCTGGGACTCTAATGATTCTGGTTTTGATTCTTTTGATGGTTTCCCACAGATCACATGGGCTTTCTTCATTCATTTTCATCATTTTTTCTTTGTTCTCCTCTGATTTATTTCAGAGTTCTATTCTCTAAAACTTACTGACTCTGTCTTTTGTTTAAACTATTCTGCCATTGATGCTTTGTATTGCTTTCTTCATTTTATCCAGTGAATTCTTCATCTCCAGAATTTTTGGTCCCTTTTCAATGAGTTTTATCTCTTTGTTAAATTTCTCATTTTGTTTATTGTTTTCTTGATTTCACTGAATTGCCTATGTTTCCTTGTAGCTCATTTTGTTTCCTCAAAATGGCTATTTTGAATTCCTTACTGGGTAAATTTCAGATTTCTGTGTCTTTAGATTCAGTTATTAGAAGATTATTATGACCTTTGGTGATGTCATGTGCCCTTGATTCTTCATAGTTTAGTTCATACTACCATAACTAATCAGGTTGAGAATATTTTCCCTTATTGTTGGCCACTCAGGTTTCTCTTTGTAAAGTGCCTGTTTATGTATTCTGTCTATGCAATCCAGAGTCCAACTCCATTTTCGGTGTCTGAGAGAGGACAGTTTTCTTTTTTTTTCTTTTCCTATTCTTTTCTTTTCTTTTTATTTTTGCTTTAAAAAACAGTTTATTGCTTTTTTAATAATTTTATTTTATTTTTTCAGTGTTTCAAGATTCATTGTTTATGCACCACACCCAGTGCTCCATGCAATACATGTCCTCCTTAATGCCCATCACCAGGTTCACTCATCCCTCCCACCCCTTCCCTTCTAAAACCTTCAGTTTGTTTCTCAGAGTCCACAGTTTCACATGCTTCATCTCCCCCCCTATTTTCCCCCAATTCACTTTTCCTTTCCTTCTCTTACTGTCCTCCATGTTATTCCTTATGCTCCACAAGTAAGTGAAACTATATGATATTTGACTTTCTCCACTTGGCTTAATTCACTCAGCATAATCGCCTCCAGTCTTGTCCATGTTGCTATAAAAGTTGGATATTCATCCTTTCTGATGGAGACATAATATTCCATTGTATATAGGGAAACTATCTTCTTTTTTATTATTATTATTTTATTTTTTTCAGTGTTCCAAGATTCATTGTTTATGCCCCACACCCAGTGCTCCATGCAGTCTGTACCCTCAGTACCTACCACCAGGCTCTCCCATCCCCCCATGCCTTCCCCTCCAAGACCCTCAGTTTTTTTCTGAGTCCACAGTTTTTCATGTTTCATTTCCATCCCCGAATTGCCCTACTTCCCATTTCCTTTCCTTCTCCTATTGTCCTCTCTATTACCCCTTTTGCACCACAAGTAAGTGAAACCATGTGATACTTGACTTTCTCTACTTGGCTTATTTCACTCAGCATAATCTCTTCCAATCCAATTTAAGTTGCTACAAAAGTTGGATATTCATCCTTTCTGATGGAGGCATAATATTCCATTGTATATATATACCACATCTTCTTTATCCATTCAAGAGCCATATGTACCCCAATGTTCATTGCAGGAATGGCCACAATCGCCAAACTGTGGCGAGAACAGTTTTCAAGCCTCATGTCTCTCTTTGCCCTTCCTGCCTCACATTTGGGTAGGAAAGCCCAAGCAATCATTCCTTTTGCACTTTGAGAAATTTAGACCCTCAAAGTCCTGGCTTGTGTATGGGAACCCTCACCCCAGACCCACCTCCTAAAGACAATAAAAACACAAGCCATTTTCAGACTGACTGGATGTCTACTTTCCCCCAAAAGCTTCAACACATGAGATATAAATCACTTTATTCCCCATAGTCCATCATCAATATTGACATATGAACCACTTTAGACTGGGAGAAATCTTGGATTCTGCCCACTGTGGGGCAATCACAATATGGCCCATTTCCATATTACATTACTGACATTTTACTGAAAGATTTGTAGTATTTATATATTTCTCTGCCACCCAAATTTTGGGGTGGTCTTTTCATCTTGTCATTATATGGTTATTCTAGCTTCGTAAACGGAACTAAGGAGTACCATTTTTTCTCTAGTCTGGAATAGATTGTTTTCAATTGAAATTATTTATTCTTGAATGTTTGGTAGAACTTCAGAGTAAAGACACTTGCTATGAACATCCCTCTAGGTATGACATTTGACCGTAGCCTCACTTTCTTTCATTTCTTCTTAAGCCTGCTTATATGCTATATATGAATAAAGAATGAATCTGTTTCATTTGTTCTAACACAGTTGTCATAAAACTGTCCATAATATTAACTTATTTCCTTTTAAAACATCTGAAGAACCCATAGTTATGTTTTCCTTTTCCTTTACTGTTTATCTTTGCCTTTTCTTCTTGACAAATATTGCCAGCATCATTTAAATTTTATTAATCTCCTTAATGAACCAAATTTATATTTCTTAATTTTTCCTTTTCACACTCATATATCTTAATCTCTCATTTATATTTTCAATTTATTTAAATCTCTGCTCAATTCTGGTTGATTTCTTCAAATCTAACATCTAGCCTTCTAATTTCTCTTTTTTGTTGTGATTATTCTGTTAAATCATCCATATATATATATTTTTAATTTCAAGGAATAAATCTTTCTTTTTGGTTCATTTTCAAATTCTCCTTGGTCATTCTTGATAGTTTTAGCCCCCGGCTCCCATATATACTGCCAAGCTTTCCTTTTGTTTTGTACACATATTTAACATAGTTTTTTCATGATAAGTTTTGATATCACAGTATCTGAAATACTTGCAGATTTAGTCTTCTTGTTTCTGCCATTTCTAAGAAGGTGTTGTCTCTATTTGTGTTTGGTTGTTATTGCTGCTGTTGTTGTTAATATGGGCTGCTCAATTTCCTTTGAATTTTCTTTTTGACAATTCTTTTAGGCTCAGATAAGAATTATGATCAAATTTAACATGGGCTGCTCAATTTCCTTGGTTTTCTTTTTGGCAATTCTTTTAGGCTGAGATCAGAATTATAATCAAATTTAACAACTTCTATGAGATAGAGGGACACTATGAAATAAAAATTGATAATAGTTCCAATAGGGTTGATATTAAAAATACTTAAAACCTGGTATGTCATGGATATCCAGCAACCTAAAGAGATGCTGGCTCACTTGAGTGTTGTAGGCAAGTGTTGAATCACTATATTGTATATCTGAAACTAATATTACACTGCATATTAACTAACTGGAATTTAAATAAAAACTTAAAAAAAGATGTTGGCTTAATTAGAATCAACACCAACTGTAAAACAAAATGAAACAAAACAAAACAAACCCCATATGAATGTATTAGTGCATTCTGGATAAGCAATAGCATTTCCTGGAATGAAGATAAATTCCTTTAGAAAGAATTTGCATTTGGTTTTTCCAGATGGCTGGGGCGATTACTGTCCAAGACAACTTTAAATTACGTTTTGCCTTAAGATTCATTGGCATCCAAAGTCATGTGAGTTTCAGCTGTAAACTTTCTTAATAGCCATCTTTTGATTCTAAGTGATCAATGGTCACTCTTCCCACCTTCTGCTTATCACGTGGTTAGAGGTAACTTTATCTTTTGTGAGAATTCTTGTAAGGGATGGAGATATTTCTGGTTAACTCTTACAGTAAGTCCCTTTGGGGGATGTGTCTCAGCTTTCAAATAGGAAGATATATTGGACTTTGTGCTTTTGGTTGTCATTGGGCTTTGTTTTCTATGTCCTGTGCCACTGGGGTTCTGGAAAACTGAAGTACCAATTATCTTAGGCAAAAGGTAGTACAGGGAAGGGCCCCAACTACTCCACATATTTTTTTGACCTGGGAGTTTCTTATTTTCTTGCTCACTTTTCAGTGAATTTAAGACTATAAAAAACATTATCTATAACTGTTCAGTTTTTGACCTATGGGAGACTGAGCAAGGTATTTCTTATTATTCTTCTTGGAAATGAAATTCTTTTCTTTTAGTTTTTAAAATTTCTTTAATTTTTAAGTAATAATTTATTTTATATTTTCAGTGTTCCAAGATTCATTGTTTATGCCCCATACCCAGTGCTCCATGCATTCTCGTGGTAATATTTTTCTTAATGCAAAGCTCTTTGAATTATATATCAAAACCAAAACATTGTTCCAACAGGATTTAACCAACTAAGTTAACTATATGAGGCACACTTGTTTAAGAAAAATTTGGTGTTTAGTGCAGTTATGATAAAAACAACTAGAATAACCTTACGAGTGTTGTTTTCTAGGAATAAAAATAGTTTGCTTCCAAATTAGATGAAATTTTAAAAATGGTGACCAGTGTACATATGTGTTCTAAAAATACTTGACATTTATAGAAAGGAAGAAATGCACAAATCTTAGATGTAAATGATTGTAGTTGGAATTTGTGCACTGATTACACTATTTAAAAAACTTTCAAACACTGACTTTGAAGCTTATTGGTCTCTTCATCATGACATATGGGTAGTTTGTAGATAATCAATAAAATTGTCATTAAATCTCCACCAAACCCTATGAGTTATAGAACCAGTTCCCAAAGAGACCTATCACAACCACAGGCTTTATTACATGCAAACTAAAGAATGAACACTAACCTGAAAATACCCAATAAAGTATGAGCTCAAATATCTTCAAACTGGGAATATGAAATAATTATTGTCTATTTCTCGCAGTCAATAGTAAACAGTTTGATTCCATAAGTACATTTTACCAGAAGTTCTTGGTCCAAACAACACTGGGAAAACAAAATTAGCTCTGAACAAAAAGGGACATGAATAAAAAAATAAATAGTCCTTGCTTTCCAGGTTGGTGGGTAATCACAACCTAAGAGAGAATTATAATGCTGGAATTATTTTAAGGGAAAAAGAAATAAAATTTCCATTCATAATTGAGAGGAATTTGAAGAGAATAGCAAAGTACTGATGTTTTATGTTCTGATTTTAAAAGGAAGCAAAACAAAGCAAATACCTCTAAGCTTTGCAAAACATCTTTATCTAATAAAAATTAAATGCTCAGGGTAAAAGTCATATATACATATGTCAAATATAATATATAAAAATATTTATATATGCTTTTTAAAATCAAGCTAAGTTAGAAAGATCTAACTCTCTGACATACCAGCATATAATTCTTTAGTAAATGTGATATATCTTTTATAAAATACTTACAGTAAAGCCTAATTTGAAAAACATGTATTGAGGAGAATGTGGTTTTGATTAATGTGCTCTACTGTAATTATTGCATTTGCTTTATTTTGTATCCATGACACCTAATGCCTAACAAAGATGTACCAAAAATATTTTCTTTCTGCATGGCTGCTATGAAATCATACTGAAAGTTGATGGCAGGCAATTCTACTGTTCTGCAAGTTTTTTCTTAAAAATTTTCTGTTGCTTAAGTTTCCCCTGACCATTGGTTCTAGGACAGGATTAAGTTAAATATCCCAAAGCCTCTCTCCATCTTCAATGTAAGTGTATTTTTTAAATACTTGCACTAAGCCCATCCAAAGAAGAAATGAGACAAAATGAGGTGATTAATCATACATGGGGCCAGGAAAAAAAAACCTGTTTATTATGGATTGGCTAGATATTAGATGCCTTTATATTGGGTTCTAATAAATTTCAACTTGAAGTTACTGTTCTTTCAAAAATGGGGACTGAGTGAAGCTGTTTCCCTGAAATGTTTGAATCCCTGGTTCCTCCAACAGTTCTCAATCTGTGAATATTGTACCTCTTTAAGGAACTATCAGGAGGTTTGCTCATAAATCACAGAGCCTTCTGTTTACCCCTATGACTGATCTCTAAAAATGGGATCAATGCACTTTATTCTTGAAATCTGAAAACAAGTATCTATGAGAGTGTTGAGAAAGAGATATTAAAAAAGGTCAAACCCTAATTCACCTTGGTTTGCAGAAACAGTCCTTACAGCTATTTGATGAAACAATTTCATAGCCCTTGATGATTACATTGTAACAGTCTAGCAGTCAGGAACACTAAAGCTAGTTATATGCTCATTTTTATTCTAAAAATTCTTTGCTTTGCTAAAGCAATATCCCCCTTTTCAAGTCCAGAAACAAATACAACTGACCAATTTCTTGAATGCAGATGTGAAAGTGTGTTCAGATGGTAGCTTCTATAAAAAAGAAGAGTAATATTTCCCAGATGCATGTGTTGTACTTAAAATGATTGCAGCAAAAGAAACTAAAAGAAGCATATTTTTCATTCTATTGCACTGTTTTTCTTGATGCCTTCAATAACAATTATATTGCAAACATTCTCTTGCAATTCATCTGTGTAAAATATCAGTAAAATTATACTTTCAATATGAAATGTGAAGAAAAAACCTTCTATTTTTACAGCTTTAAAATGTATTCCTTATCCCAGAGCCCACCATTTTCTAAAATATGCAGTTTGAAGAAATAGCACTGACAACTTCTTACATAAAAAACTTTTTTTGAATGCAAACTTTGGGTGATTTTCTGGTTAATCTAATTTATTTAAATTAGCTTTATTTAATTACACATACAGCTGTTCTGTGCCCTGAACAAAACCCTAGGGACTATTTAAAGTGCTTGAGTCTAAATGTCATGTTTTATCACTATGTAATACGTAGCAAACCACAAAATTTTGTTGTTGTTGTTCACTGGGTAGTACTTCAAGACTATAGCATGCTGTTCCTTGTTTTTTTCTCTGATGTGTTAATAGTTATCAAGCTACAAGCTGAATGTAAGCAGAACTGACTTTTCTTTCACTTGAACATTATTCACACCATAATACAAGTTATAGCAACAACCTCAGTGAGGTCTCTTCCTTTCCAAAAGCTTTAATTACCATCTATAATTAGGGTTTCCAAAATCTCTATCACCAGCCCAGATTTCTCTCTGGTGCTCTAGACCCATACATCCCATGTCATCTGTACATCTCCTCTTAAACTGTCCCTGTGTCCAGACTGGAATTCATCATCTTTCCTTCAACCAACTCATTCTGCTACATTCTAACATCACCAAATGGGTTTTCACTTATTATTTAGATTTCTGGTTATCAAATGGTTTTGGGGGCAAGACAGCTTAGACTTGACATAAACTCTATCCTTACAGAGAACAAACTTCATCCAGTACCAAAACTTGGGATACTGGATAGAGCTTAGTCTTTGGGACTGATGTGATCTGTGCTCAAATTCTGGCCCTGCTGTTCCTGACCAAGTGACCTGTGACAAGTTATTTCTGGAAGTCTTTGTTTCCTTATATATAATAAAAATGCTATCAAATTCCCTAATGATAACTAGAAAATCTAAGGAGAAAATACATGTGGAAGTGTCATACAAGACATAAGGCCTTATATAAATGTTAATAGTTTCTATTTGACATATTCCTGAAAGATTCCAATGAGGAAGACAGGCCTAAAGACAAAGCAAACTATCTTAGTTTATAAGACAATAGTATACATGCCACCACTTCTAAACAGCCACATAATGAAATGTGATTCTCTGAAATTTCCCTGGGATTTGCCCTATTCTAGTGTAAACCAACAATATGGAGGGCAAAAGTATTCATAAGCCAAGTGAAGACATCGGATTCAAAGATCCTTGATCCATGGACATGTATCTTTAGGAAAAGAAGATTGTTTTTCCTGGTAACATAGGGATATTTTTAGTAGAAATTAGTAGAAATTCAGTAGAAATTAGTGAACAATTAGCTTGCATTAAGAGAATTGCGGGGCACCTGGGTGGCTCAGTTGGTTAAGCAACTGCCTTCGGCTCAGGTCATGATCCCGGAGACCCGGGATCGAGTCCCACATTGGGCTCTCTGCTCGGCGGGAAGCCTGCTTCTCCCTCTCTTACTCCCCCTGCTTGTGTTCCCCCTCTGGCTGTGTTTCTCTCTGTCAAATAAATAAAATCTTTAAAAAAAAAAGAGAGAGAGAGAAGAATTGCTTCTCTAATTTATAATTAGGAAATGACTTAGGAATTGGGAAAAACCAGGATTAATATGTGACTGTCTTCAGAATTTAGTTTTTTTTCCTTCAAAAGACCTTACAATAAAATTCTTTTATTTTTTTAAAGATTTTATTTATTTATTTGACAGAAATTTATTTTATTTACTTATTTGACAGAGAGGGCACAAGCTGGGGAAGCAGACGGAGAGAGAAACAGGGGAGAGCCCAGTGCGGGGCTTGATCACAGGGCCCTGGGATCATGACCTGAGCTGAGTAGACACTTAACCAACTGAGCCACCCAAGCACTCCAGTACAATCAAATTTACATGAGAATATGTCATAAGCTCCACTGCATTATTATGTCACCAAATCAGCCCATGAGAACTACCTGCTCATGCCCTAGTTGGTGTATGAGTGCTTTGGATGGCACTGTTCTCACGAAGTGTGATTTCATTACCAAGACTGTGTTTAAAGTCAAAGACCTGGTATGCCCCTGATGAACTAGTCAGAGGATGTTTCAACATCAGTACAACTGTTGAGAAACCTCTACATCCTAATAACATTAGTGCAATCAGAGCATCACTCCAATAAGTAAGCCACCCAGGCACACACATAGGATTTGGGCCTTTTTCACTTTGGGAAAGTAACTAATGGCAGTATTTAATCTTCCTCTCTTCCCTGTGAAACAGTCCAAGGTCACCTGTGACAGGCATAAAAATGCTCCCATTCCATACACACCCTAAAATACACACACAGTCCAATTTTCAGTGCACTGTCATTGAACTTGTTTGTATAGCTATTTTAATCTAATGTTCAAACCTTTATCCTCTCAAACATGTGAGGACTGACAGTTTTATTTCCTTATCACATTACATCAGTTCTTTGCAAGCAAGATGCAGCAAGTACCTGAACATCTTGGGGATAATTACTCTTCCAATAACATGCAACACTAATGATACTTCTCCAGTTTTTTATAGTGCAAGTGTTTTATGCTTTATTAGTTTGCACTTGGTCTTTCCTTTGATATTTTTCCTCCTGTTTTTACAGGTCTACTGCTTGTACTATTCCTGTGAAGAATGTATTTGGTGCCAAAGAAGGAGAATGATTATGGTAATACTGAAAAGGCCAGATGCTGGCCTTTATAAAAAATATATTATAAAATTGGTTTTATGTCTTTCCTAGAATAGGAAGTTAAGTAATCAGTAGATTGAGGCTAGTTAGGGTGTGTGCCTCAAGGGTACATATAAGCCAAGGTGACTACAGTAGGCTAGTATATCTCCAAGAGACTAACTCAGAGCAGAATGGGTGCCCTTAGTATTAAGCTCTGAGATCTGGTCATAAGCAAGATCCAGATTCTCTAAGTTGAGACAAGAGGTAGGCCAACAAGTCAACATAAGATGAAACTGTTATAAATCTGTTTTTTGCTCCCAGTTTTGCCACTTCTAGAATGTCATATAAATGGAATCATAATACTAATTGCCTTAGAAGTCTCATTTCTTTTATTCAGAAAAAAATATACTTAAGAGTCATCTATTGCACAAATCACAAGATGTTTTTTTCTTTTTATTGTTGAATACTGTACCATTCTCTACATTCATAATGGTATGCTTATTCATTTACTTATTGAAGGGTGTCTTGGTTATTCCTAGTTTTTCACAATTATGGATAGTGCTGTTATAATAATTTATATTTTCATTTCCTTAAGTAAATACCCAGAAATAAGATTGTTGGGTCATATGGTGAATATATATTTAATCCTAGCAGAAGCTGCCAAAATGTTTTCAAAAGTGGTCATACCATTTTGCTTTCTAAAAGTAATGCATGAGCGTTTTTATTACTCTGTATTCTCATCAGCATTTTATATTATCAAATTCTCTTAAAAAACTTTAGCCATTCTTGGATAAAGAAATTGTGATACACACTCACACCCACAAAAAATGGAATATTGTCTAGCCTTAAAAAAGGAAATCTTGTTGTTTGTGACAACATGAATCAATCTGGAGGACATTTTGCTAGGTGAAATAAGCCAAACACAGAGAGAAATATATTGCATAATAATACTTAGATGTAAAATCTAAAGAAGTCAAATACATAGAAGCATTTTATAGAAAGAGGATCACTAGGGGTGTGTGTCCTTCACCCACAACACTTTGTATTCTGCACTAACCTTACTGTAATGTAATTATTCAATTATGGATTTTTGTCCTCCCCTAGATTATCGGATCCCTGGCTGCAGGATCTATGGTTGCTATCTTTTTGTTCCAAACACCTATTAAAGTGTCAGAGACACAGGAAGAATGTACTAAGTGTTTATTTAATACGGGATGAAGAAAGAAGGAAGGGAGGGAGGGAAGAGTGGAGAGCAAATAAGGCCACAAATTTACAGGTTATTCAAGACATCAAAAATTAATGATGTACTTTATGGTGACTAACATAACACAATAAAAACAATTACAGGCTATTAATCAGATATGTAAAAGAATAAAAGAACACTGATCTTTTAACCTTTGTACTCTACCAGAGCTTGAAAGAAAAAAGGCATTAAACTTGCCAGTTAAATGCCTTGATATCCTGTAGTTGAATCCATGTCATTTAGGCAACTGAATGTACTGGGTAAATGTTCAGTCTTTCAGATGTTTTCCTACATCTCTCTCTTCCCCCAGATGGCAGCTAAGTGTTAGCAGTATACTCAAGCTTTCATTCTGGAAAAAGGCCTAAGATCCAAGCACTGTGACCTTAGGCAATTATTGTTCACCTTTGGCCTTTTACATCTGGGAGAGGGGAACATCTGAATTCTTTCCATGCCACCTGGAAGCCAAAATAGACTCAGGGGGCTCCCTCTCTATCTATTCATGGCATATGGTATATACAATAGAGACCCATCCAGCATGGTGGTCTCCTTCTGGTACTGGTTGAGAATATATTTGTATATCTGGATCTTTTAGATGAAAATTTTGAATTCAGACAGTGTATTTTGGAATGAAATGGATGTGAATCTTTTCAACCATATAGGTTATTTTTAATGTCTTTGGGAAATTAGCCACCGCTTTGTCTCACTCTGGCATATACTACAATCAATTACAACCTGAAAGTGTAACACCTAGTGGGGCAAGTATCCAACTAATCAAGCAATTGAAAAATGTAGGTCTAGTTTCCCACTGTAACGTGGATGTGATTGAAGCCACATATATGTGTGTATATGTGTGTGTGTATAAGAATGAGAATTTAGTAAGAAATGTGCTTTTTCCCTCACTTCTTGTACCAGATTTCAAATTGGTCCACTTTAATAGTTATATAAAATTCTTTGCCATATTTTTGCATAGCTAATAACTCCACTGTGTGTTGTGCCAAGTTCTAGAAGTCAGTGGTCCCCATTCTCAGGTTGGACTCATAGATTTTCCCACACACACCAAAAAAAACCCACACCAAAACCAAAACAGAATGATACTTAAAATATCCAAGATTATTAGCCATCTCATTTCTTTTTATACTCTATGATGAATAAGACTGATTCCTATATTTTCATATGGTCTCTAGATTAAATTACTCCAGACTTGAGACTCATAAAAATGTCCCCACACACATTCACTCCAGTCCTTTAGTCCTTAAGGTATAATTTTCTAGTTCTCAAGCTTCATTTTTCCTGCCCCATTATTCTTGAGGTTGTGCCTCCTCATGACCAAAAACTCAAATATTATGAAATGTTCCCTTTAAATTTGTGTTTCTGTGAAATTAATTTTTCTAAACTTCCCTGGTTCTGTTTAATTAGGCCCTTAGCCTATTCAGGTCAGTGAAAACCTCTTTTCACAAGTTCTCTTCTTGCAGACACACATGCACCCTCATTCCACATAAATGTTGCCACAGGAGTTCACAGTCACATTAGGGGAGAGGGTGTCATTTCAATTAACAATGATCTCACAGAAAGCTCTAGAACAGCAATGCCTTCAACACTACTAGTTAGATTCAGGTCAGAAAGTGATTACCCAACTGGTTCCAATTGCTATGAAGTCAATGTGACTGTTAGAGAAAGATTACTGATCAGCAGGTAGATGACTGGGCTCATGTTAGATCTCTTAATTTTAAGACTGAAAGGTGCTATATATGTCATCTATGCAGCACTTGTGAAAGTGTAGGCGATGTGCTGCTTATAGTTCATGAGGCAGTTTTAGGGAGTATAGAATCAAATATCTTAATATTTGCATTTATCTTTCCCACCATTGCATAATCACTCCCAGTAATATCAAGACTAGGAAGATGGTGGGAGAGAGAAAGGAACTGAGAGAGAGGAAAGAAAAGGTGATCCAGAAGAAAAAGAGAAGCCAAGAAACCAATCTAGAACTAAAACAGAGGTATTTGACTCCTAGGACACTGGGGGTTGTAAGCTTTGTGAGCAGGAGGGAGAGACATTTGTGTGCATGTGTACACCTGCCCAGGGGAGAGGGCTGATGCAGAAAGCACCCAAATGGAGGTGGGCTTCAATGATTCATATTGATTTCTCAGTCCTTCCATGATGTACTGAGGACTTTGGATGTAGAACTCAGAATTCCAAAATGGAACCACACACTTTAGAGCAGAAGAGAAGAATGCTTGCCTGGGGTAACAGGTGGGATAGGAAATGGGAAGGCATACAGAATAGGAAATGAGCAATAAAGCTTTCAGAAACAGTGAAATAGGAAATACTAATAAGAGTTGCCACATTGGGAATAGTTATAGCAGCGATGTCCACATAAGCCAAACTACGGAAAGAGCCTATATGTCCACCAGAAGAATGGATCAAGAAGATGTGGTATAAACGAGGAAAAAATCTGTACTCAAAAAACTGTACAGTACTCATGAAAGTAATTGAGGAAGACACAAAGAGATGGAAAAACGTTCCATGCTCATGGATTGGAAGAACAAATATTGTGAAAATATCTATGCTACCTAGAGTAATCTACACATTTAATGCAATCCCTATCAAAATACCATCAACTTTTTTCAAATAAATGGAACAAAAACCTAAAATTTATATTAAATCCGAAAAGACCTGAATAGCCAGAGGAGTGTTGAAAAAGAAAACTGAAGTTGTCAGCATCACAATTCCAGACTTCAAGTTCTATTGCAAAGCTGTAATCATTAAGACAGTATGGTACTTGCACACAGACACATAGATCAATGGAACAGAACAGAGAGCCCAGAAATGGACCCCCAACTCTATGGCCAACTAATCTTCAACAAAGCAGGAAAGAATGTCCAATGATAAAAAGGCAGTCTCTTTAACAAACAGTGCTGGGAAAATTGGACAACCACATGCAGAAGAATAAAACTGGACCATTTCCTTACACTACATACAAATATAGACTCCACATGGATGAAAGACCTCAATGTGAGACAGGAACTCATCAAAATCCTTGAGGAGAACACAGGCAGCAATCTCTTTGACCTGAGCCACAGCAACTTCTTCCTGGAAACATCCCCAAAGGCAAGGGAAGCAAGGGCAAAAATGAACTATTGGGACTTCATCAAGATAAAAAACTTTTGCACAGGGGCGCCTGGGTGGCTCAGTTGGTTGGACGACTGCCTTCGGCTCAGGTCATGATTCCAGAGACCTGGGATCGAGCCCCACATTGGGCTCCCTGCTCCGCGGGAAGCCTGCTTCTCCCCCTCTCACTCCCCCTGCTTGTGTTCCCTCTCTCGCTGTGTTTCTCTCTCTCAAATAAATAAAATCTTAAAAAAAAAAAAAAACTTTTGCATAGCAAAGGAAACAATCAACAAAACCAAAAGACAACCAATAGAATGGGAGAAGATATTTTCAAATGACCTATCAGATAAAGGGCTAGTATCCAAAATCTATAAAGAACTTATCAGACTCAACACCCAAAGAACAAAGGATCCAATCAAGAAATGGTGGGATGCAAGCTCATGTAGCCACTTTGGAAAACAGCATGGAGGTTCTCATAAAGTTGAAAATAGAGCTACCTTCTGATGCAGCAATCACACTACTGGGTATTTACCCTAAAGATATACGTGTAGTGATCCGAAGGGGCACATGCACCCGAATGTTTATAACAGTAATGTCCACAGTAGCCAAACAAAGGAAAAAACCTAGATGTCCATCAACAGATGAATGGATAAAGAAGATGTGGTATATATACATAATGGAATACTATGCAGCCATTAAAAACTGAAATCTTGTTATTTGCAATGACATGGATGGAAGGTATCATGCTGATCAAAATAAGTCAATCAGAGAAAGATAATTATTGTATTATCTCTATGATATGAGGAATTTGAGAGACAGGGGCAGGGAAGAGGGGTTGTGGGGGGAAGGAAGGGAAAAAACAAAACAAGATGGAACCAGGGAGGGAGACAAACCATAAGAGACTCTTAATCTCAGGAAATATACTGAAGGTTGCTGGAGTGGTGAGTGGTGGGAGGGACAGGGTAGCTTGGTTATGAACACTGGGGAGTCTATGTGCTATAATGAGTGCTGCGACTTGTGATTAAGACTGATGATTCATAGACCTGTATACTGAAATAAATAACACATAAGTTAAAATAAAAAAGAGTGGCAGAGTTGGAATTTCTGGGAAATAGAGGCCCTGTGAGGAGCCAGCAGGCTGATGAACTGGTATGACACAAGAAAGAGTGACCAAGGCATGGTGAAAGAATTCTGGGCAAAAAATAGTAACAGTGACATTGTCTTCCCTATGTTCAATGAAACCACTCTGAAATCTGGGACAAATCAGTCTATCTTCTCTAGTAAAATTAGACACACTTAGATTTCTTTATACTTCTACATTATTATTTTTAAATTAATTAACCTTGTTTTGTGTCTTTTTAATGTGTATAGCAACCTTCTGTTTATGTTGATGACATTGGTCTTACATTTATGATTGGGACATATTTCCTTTGAGTTAATTTATTAAAATAAAAAGAAAACATTTACAAATGAGAAATGACATTGAGGAAAGGTCAAATAAATTGCTTAACAATATAGTGCATGATATATGAATTCTGGAACCAGCCTCTCTGGATTGAAACCCAAGTTCTACCGCTTACTAGTTGTGCAATCCTGGTTCTGCATCTGTATAGTAAGAATCAAGATGGTACCTACATCACAGTGTTGATATGAAGATTAAATGAGCTAATAAAGCTAAAGTTATTAGAAGCATACCCAGCATATTTGTGCATGCTGTTTTTATATTTGAAAGGAATATGATAAAAATGACTTAAAAGCTATTAGAATGCCTACTCAAATATACTTATTCTACAGATATTAGAAGTTATGTACGTTGCCCAACCTCTTAATGGCAGAACTTGGATTGGAATTGATTTTCTGGGGGCCCACTCCCATCTTCAAATTCCACCTATTTGTTTTTCATCAGTGTTTTTATGTGGCTACCATCATGTACGCAGGCGAGCACTGTTGTTATATAAACTTCAAAGTACAAGGAGGAGCATGCCCTATTAGCAAAAACCAAAACCAAAACCAAAACCAAAACCAAAACAAAACAAAAAAAGTGACAAAACATCACAGAAGGAAAATTTGCAAAAATATCTATTTTAGCCAAAAATCTCAAGTCTTTCCTATCATGTAAAACATGATGTTTAACACCATTCCTGGCTTTCAAATGGGTGCAGGCCAGTAAGAGATAAAGACAATGATGGAGAGTGTCTCTTTCAGCAGTGAGTAACTGCGCAATGTGGATAACCTACAATTCTTAGCAACCTCACGAGTTCACTGCAAAGATTCCACAATTCTTTTTTTTTTTTTTATTGTTACTTAAATTTTTTTTTCCCAGTGTTCCAAGATTCATTCCCCATTTCCCACACTCAGTGCTCCACGCTTTAGGTGTCCCTAGTACCCATCACCAGGCTCTCCCATCCCCCCACCCCCTCCCTCCAAGTCCCTCAGTTTGTTTCTGTGTCCAAACTCTCTGGTGTTTCGTTTCTCTCCCTGGATTACCCAGATTCCACAATTCTTAAGTCGTCATTTTCCATACTAACCATTGGACTATACAATCTGCTTTTAACCATTCATTTTTTTTCTGATTATGTCAATTAAGATGTGGCACTCCAATAGTCCATTCATTTTCATGAGTGCTGTTTTGATCAGTGCATACACACACACAACAGGAAGCCATATAAGGTTTACAATTACTCTTTTACATCTCTTTAAACATTCACTTTTTAAAAGCACAGTCAGAATATGGACCTCTGACTTGTGGGGCTGGGTGTTTCCTTAAATCAGTACAGCAATTGTGCCCTTGTTAGAAGCTCCTTAAAAGCCTTCAAGAAAATATAATTTGAGATAAATAACGTTGATTAGACACCCTCCCATGGAAGAAATAATAGAAAGGGATCAAGTGATAAATGAAATGAATGTTGTTCTATCAAAGCAAATGGTGATAAATGGAAGACCTGTGCTGGTGCTTACACCGGCACTTCTGTAAGCTGGTCAGACTATTTATAATTGTGTTTTAGTATTTTGCAAACCAGTCATTTATACTAACAGTAACATTAAAGTGATAAATTAGAAAGAAGGAGCTTGTCTAATCAACAGATAAGAAGTCGTGCAGCCCAAATCAAAAGCAGAGTCATTCTGTTTCTTTCTCATGTTAATATTAATTATGGAAGGATCATTTGGTTCAACAGGAAATTTGCCAAATATGCAACCACTCATATAATTAAATTATTCTTATAGTTCCTTTCCTTCCTTTTTAAAGTAAGTTTTCTTTTCATTTTAGTCTTTCTTCAAATGATCTGTCTTTTATTTTAATCACCTAAAGAAAGAATTGTGGTAAGTCAGTGCTATAGAAAAGGTCATTTCTTATTCCTTAACTGTTAGCTATTTTAGAAATTTAGTGTTAATTACAGACCATCCAGCTGTGACTTGTGATTTTGCAAGGAAAGCATAGCTAGCAACTCTATACTATCAGCAGGATTTTGATATACTATTAAATATATTCTTAGTTATCTCACCAATAATGAAAAAGATTTTTAAGAAAATATATATGCATCTTAGTGTTAAAAATATATACTTACTTTTAAAAATGAATACTCACTAATACAACTACCCACCATTAATACCAACTCCATTTTATGCATTTTTACAAAATAACTTCATCAATGGCTAAAGATTCAAGTATATTCAGGCAGCAAATTTGCATTTTTAAAGACTTCTTGGTATCCTAAAGGGATATTTTCATGGTTCAGAAAATTACTTTTCTTCAACATTAAAAAATTCACTTTCTACTTGGGAAAGCCTCATGTACTCTTATTTTCAGCCAGATTTTTTTTTAAGATTTTATTTATCCATTTGACATAGAGAGATCACAAATAGTCAGAGAGGCCGGGAGAGAGGGAGGAGGAAACAGGCTCCCTACTGAGCAGAGAGCCCAATGTGGGCCTCAATTCCAGGATCCTGAGATCAGGACCCTGAGATCAGGACCTGAGCTGAAGGCAGGGCTTTAACCCACTGAGCCATCCAGGCGCCTCAGCCAGATTTTAGTAATATGTATGATTAAGATTTTTCTCTGGACATCTATTTTCTGGAACATAATACCAAGAGATACCAAGTTCTACTGGGTCTACTGTACACATGTGTTTAATCTCTCTTTAATAAGGTGTTTCACAATGTTTTGTTTTAATTCTAAATTTTATATTTATGTATTTATTTCTTACTTGGTCAAACATAGAAGAAAGGCTGCACAATTATATAAAACTACCAAATAACATAAACACAAGAGAGAAAGAAAGAACAAGGAGAAACATAATACTAAGAAAAGTAGGAAAAAATAAGAAAGTAGAGAAATTAAACAAAACCATGATTGAGACTCTGTTACAAAAGTATGCCATAAAGAGAGCAAATTACAGTCCACAGGCTAAATCCAGCCTACTTTTTTTTTTTTTTTTTTTTTTTTTAAGAAGAACACTTGGGGAACCTGGGTGGTTCAGTCATTAAGCATCTGCCTTTAGCTCAGGTAATGATCCCAGAGTCCTGGGATCAAGCCCCACATCAGGCTCCGTGCTGGGTGGGAAAGCCTATTTCTCCTTCTCCTACTCCCCTTGTTTGTGTTCCCTCTCTCACTGTGTCTCTCTTTGTCAAATAAATAAATAAATAAAATCTTAAAAAAATAAGTAAGAACAGTAACATGAGATCTAACCACATATTTTTACATATACAATGCAGTATTGTTAACTACAGGCACAGGGTTGTATAGCTGACTTCTAGAACTTATTCATTTTGCATAACTAAAACTTAATATCCATTAAGCATCAACTATGTATTTTCTCCTCCCTCACCCCCTGGCAGTCATTATTCTACTCTGTCCCTAGGAATTCAATTATTTTATATACCACATATGAGTAGAATCATGCAGTATTTGTCTTCTGTGACTGGCTTGATTTACATAACATAATGTCCTCCATGTTCATCCATGTTGTTGCATCTGACAGGATTTCCTTGCTTTTTAAGGTTTCATCACATTACACTGTATGTACATACTACATTTTCTTTATCTGTTCACTTACTGGTGGACATTTAGTGTGTTTCTGTATCTTAGCTATTGTGAATAATGCTTCAGTGAACATGAGAAGTGTACACATTCCAAAGAATGATTTCCATTCCAGAAATGGGCTCTCTAAAACATAGAGTAGTTCTATTTTTAATTTCTTGAGAAAACTTCATATTGTTTTCCTTAGCAACTGTATCACTTTGCATTCTCAACAACACTGCAAGAGTTCCTATTTCTAAACATCTTTGTCAACACTTGTTATTTTTTAAAAAAATAACAGCCATTTTAACAGGTGTGAGGTGGTACTTCATGGTTTTGAATTATATTTCTTTGATTATTAGTGATATGTGCAACTTTTAATATACCTGTTGCTTTTTATATATATGTCTTCTTTGGAAATTGTCTATTCTAGGATATCACTCATAACAGACTAACATGAAAAATTATAGATCAACAAACTGGGTAACCAAGGAAAAATGAGGAAGTTCTTAGAAAAGTACAACTTACCAAAAGTGAATCATGAAGAAATAAAAAATCTGAACAAATCAATTACTAGTAAAGAGATTAAATCAGTAATCAAAAACCTCCCCAAAAAGAAAAATTCAGGATCAGACAGCATTACTGGTAAATTCTACCAAACATTTAAAGAAGAAATAATACAAATCATTTTTAAAATCCTCCGAAAAAAGAGAAGAGGAGAGCACATTTCTAAACTCATTTTATGAGGCCTGCATTACTCTGATACCAAAGCCAGACAAAATCACTATAAGAAAACTTCTTGATAAATATAAATGCAAAAATCCCGAACAAAATACTAGTGAACTGAATTCAACATCATATTAAAATATCATACACCATGACCAAATAGAGTTTATTTCCAGACACAAGAATATTTTAACACATGAAAATCAATTAATATGATATATTACTTTAACAGAATAAAGGATAAAATTCATATAATCAACTCATTTGACAAAAACACATTTTCATAATAAAATCTCTCAATAAACTATATATATAGAAGAAATACAGTTCAACATAATAAAGGTCATATATAAAAAGACCACAGCTAACATTATAGTCAACTGTGAAAAAATAAAAGGTCTTCCTTTAACATTAGGAATAAAACAAGGATTCTCACTCTTCCCACTCCCATTGAACATAGTACTAGAAGTGTTAGCCAGGGCAATTAGGCAAGATAAAGAAATAAAAGGCATCCAAATCAGAGAGGCAGAAGTAACACTATCTCTGTTTGAAGATGAATGTCTTATATGTAGAAAACTCTAAGGATGCCTGGGTGGCTCAGTCAATTAGACATCTGCCTTTGGCTCAGGTCATGATCCAGGGGCCCTGGGATCAAATCCCTTGCTTAGCAGGGAGCCTACTCTCTCTCCTTCTGCTTGTGCACTCTCTCTGTCTCTCTTGGACAAATAAATAAATAAATAAAATCTTAAAGAAAAAAACTTTAAAGATGACACAAAATTTATTAGGAGTAATATGCAAATTCAGGAAAGTTACAAGACAGAAAATTAACATATAAAAACCAGTTGTGTTTCTATATAGTAACAAGGAACTGTGTGAAAAAGAAATCTAGAAAATAATCCCATTTATAAGAGCATCAAAAAGAATAATGTATTTAGAAATTAACCAGTGAGGTGAAAATGTGTTACACTGAAAGCTACAAAACAATAATGAAATAAATTGAGTAAGACAAAAAAATAGAAAGATATCCCATATTAATTGAGTGGAAAAATAAATATTGTTAAAATGCCCACACTGACAAAGGCCATATCCAGATTTAACATAACATGTATATTTAATCGTATTAGAACTCTAATGATATTTTTAAAAAAATTCTAAAATTTATATGCAACCACAAAGGCCCCAAATAGCTGAAACAATCTTCAGAAAAAGGAATAAAGCTGGAGGTATCACTTTCCCTGTTTTTAAAAATATTACAAAGCTAGAGAGATTAAAACAGTATAGTACTGACATAAAAATAGACATGTGGATCAATGAAACAGAACACAGAGCCCAGAAATAAACACATGAATATAGAGTCAACTGATTTTTGACAAAGATACCAAGAATACACAAAGGAAAAGGATAGTTTTCAACAAACGGTGTTGAGGAAACTGGATATCTTCAGGCAAAACAATGAAATTGAACCCTTATCTTAAATCACCCCCCAAAAAATCATCTACAAGTGGAGTAAAGACCTAAATGTGAGATGCATAACTATAAAAATCCAATCAATCAATCAATCAATCAATAAAAGAGATAGATGATAGATAGATAGATAGATAGATAGATAGATAGATAGATAGATAGATAGATAGATGATAGATAGCTTCATGACACTGGTCTTGGCAAAGATTTCTTGACTATGATAGCAAAAGCACAAACCACAAAAGAAAAAATAGACAAATGAGACTACATCAAACTAAAAAGCTTCTGTACAGCAAAGGGAACAACCAAAAGATTGAAAAGACAAGCTACAAAATGGGACCAACTATTTACAAACCATATATTTGATATGACGTTAATATCCAAAATACATATAAAGAAATCCAACAACTCAATAGCATAAAACATGTTTTACTTTTGACTGACTTCTCTCTCTTATAAATTAATTGAGTAGCTTCTTTAGAATTGTACTATAAGGGCGCCTGGTCGCTCAGAGGGTTAAGCCTCTGCTTTTGGCTCAGGTCATGATCTCAGGGTCCTGGGACAGAGGCCCGCTTTGGGCTCTTTGCTCAGCAGGGAGCCTGCACCCTCCTCTCTCTCTGCCTGCTTCTCTGCCTACTTGTGATCTCTCTCTCTCCCTGTCAAATAAATAATCTTAAAAATATTTTAAAAAAGAATTGTACTATAAGATACAATATTCACATGAAACCCAAAAATTCATATGAATTACAAAACAATAATGAAAACTTCCACCTGCAGCAAAAGCTCAGTGTCTGTATACATTATCAGGATTGCTAAGGAGGAATAAGAGAGAGTTTATCTTCTACTTCGGTTTGTATAAGTTAAGTGCTAGTGTTTGAAGTCTATTTCTGGACACATAAAGAGGATGTGAAAAGAATTAGAATAGAGAAAAAAGTAACAAAAGAAACCAATTATTTGGTTTTTTTATTCTTCTTAGCCCACTAATTTCTATTCATCTTCTAGTTTTCAGCATAGAAGTCACTTTTACCACATACCTTCCTAGTCTTTTTAAGAATGAATTGGAACACTATACCAGTTTATCCCAACACCACCCAGTCAAAGCCCTTGCATCTCTTTGAACATTCCTTGTAATAGCCTATTTGCTTGTCTGTTTCCTCCATAGAATATCACTGCTATGGTCTATGTCACCCCAAAATGTATATGTTGAAATGTGAACCCCCAAGGTATTAGGCAGTGGGGTTTTCAGGAGGTGATTAGATATCAGGAGGGAGCCTTCATGAATGGGAATACTGCTCCTATTAAAGATGCACCAGAGAACTTTCTTGCCCCTTCCACCATGTAAGGATACAGCAAGAAGGTTCTATCTATGAAACAGGAAGTGAGTCCTCACCAGCCACTACATCAAATCTGCCACTGCCATATTCTTGCACTCCCAACTCCAGAAACCTAAGAAGTGTATTTGTTATTCATAAGCCACCCACTCTGTAGTATTTTGTCACAGCAGTTTCAATGAACTAGAGCAATCACCTTGAAGGCAAGGACAGAATTATGTTTCCTTCTGTATCTCCAAGAAGTGGTTCAGTGTTTTCTTTAGTGCTTATACATGGTAATGCTTTGTGACTAATTAAAATGACAATAATTTTGTCAAGACTATAATCACAGTGTAGTATGAAGAGTGGATGCCGTTACTGAATATCAGTACTGAAGGTTACTGGAAGATCAAAGATGATACACTCTTCGGAGACTCAGAGTAGTGATTTCTCTCATCCATTTTTGCTTTTATAAGAGTCAAGAATAAAGGTCTTCTTTCCTCTATATGGGACTTTGAAATGACTGAATAATAAAGTATTATTATGATTGTTATTGATGTTATTTTAGATTGGAAAGATTTCTGATGAGCTTTTCCCTTTAAGAATTTCTTCCCAGAAATTTCCCTTTATCAAAAGACAAGGGAATCACACATATTTTCCCATTTCTTTATTTGCATCTGTGAACTGCTTTCAGTGACGGGAAGTAAGAAACTTGAGCCAAGGTGATGATTTTTACCTGCCCTCTTAACTCAAACTAATAACAGGTAGAATCTAGATCATGGGGGAAAGATGCCTGGTAATGACTGCACTGGGAGTGTTTACTTTTTTTGTGCCTGCTTTTGCAAACAAGGAAACAAAGAAAAAGAATAGATTGAAACACTTTTGATATAAATGGGTATCTCATTTGTTTTCTAATATTTTTCTCTTGGGAAATTTTTTTTTAAAGATTTTATTTATTTGACAGAGAGAAATACAGCTTGAGAGGGGACACAAGCAGGGGGAGTGGGAGAGGGAAAAGCAGGCTTCCCGCTGAGCAGGGAGCCTGATGCTGGGCCTGATCCTGGAGTCCAAAGGCAGTCGCTTAAACAACTGAGCCACCCAGGCGCCCCTCTCTTGGGAAATTTTAAAAAATGCCTCTAAATGAGACTCATTCTTCTTGCGACATAAACAATCTATGGATGATGGATGATAGCTGAGGTTTTTTCTTATGAATATCTCTCCTATCAAAAGTCTCCATAATTATTTGAAATGGCATCTGAAAGGTTCTTGACAATTTGTGACTTTAACAAATTTATATTTTTTCTGAGCAGATACTTACTGAATGCTTCCTATGGTCAAACATAGTCCCAGTCATCGAAGTGGTTTACAATTACATTTGTTACTGTAAGTTTGTTACAAGCATTACTTGGTTTTTACTAAGATTTTTAAGCATAAAAACTGTGTGATCATAGGTTTCAAGGTAGGTTAGATATGAAGAAAACAAAGCTCTAAGTTCTAAATTGGAAGGCCTCAAACTCTGAGTTTTAAATTGGCATGATAAGGGTTTTTTTCAGGTCCCTGAGTCAGAAGAAAAGGGTAAATCAAGGATTCTTTTTAGATCCTACTAAAAAAATAAGTAAATCTAGAACATAAGTCTTGTTTGGAGGTTAACAATGTTCTAAAACCAGATATCGATTTTTTTTATCTGATTAATAAATATAAGTGGATTTCTTTATTTCTTGTTCAGATATATTTTCAATGTTTCTTTTTTCTTAACAATGGCTATTAGTAATGCATATCAGCCTGATTGAGATCATTCTTTTCTTTATTCAACTTTGGCTTTTTGGCAGCCCTGGTACCCTCACTACAGACAGAAAATAATGGGAGCTGAAATGCAGGATCACTGATTATGACGATGGGACCTTTTCCAATGACAACAAGCAGGCTTTGCTTAGCATTCATCATTTGAAAGCATGTTCATTTTTTAAGTAGATTAGAAATATATAGGAACACCAAAATATAATTAGGCAAAGACTAGAGCAAAACATTTGTAAATATTATGGGTGAAAACAACAAAGATGACTTTGGAACACTTGATTCAGTTGATCTCTTTCTCTTCAAA
The DNA here is from genome assembly GCA_004023965.1 of Spilogale gracilis. NCBI lineage: Eukaryota > Metazoa > Chordata > Mammalia > Carnivora > Mephitidae > Spilogale > Spilogale gracilis. Next base: position 32,481 of record PITA01010637.1, read on the forward strand.
GTATTAATTGAAAAAAAAAAAAAAGACAGACCACATAGTGAACTATTTAACTTTCTACAGCATACTCAAAACTCCAATAACATCAAGCAATTGGGCCACTAAACAGGATCTGAATAATGCAGCCTTGTCTTATACAAAGTTTCCTTGATAAGGGGCAAAAATTACATTTCAGATTCTGCTCTATCTCTTGCATCTTAGCTATAAGTTGTCCCCAGATTAGTGTCATTAATCATATTTTGTGGACAAAGAAATGAGATACACAGTAAGGAATGATTTTTTTGAAGATCTTAAAAGTTTGAGAGTTATGAAAGATTTTACTTTACCAGCTTCTAATTTATATTAATTATAAAAAAATCCATTCCCTAGTTTACCAATAATTTGTGTAAAAACAACAGTCAAAATTGGAAAATGATGTCACCCTCACTTGGCTTTTCTTTATTAAAAATAGTGGATTGTGACAGGTGGTAGCTACATTTAAGGCAAGCACAGCATAACATATAGGGTTGTTGGATCACTTTTCTGTACATATAAAATTAATGTGGGGTGCCTGGGTGGCTCAGTCATTAAGTGTCTGCCTTTGGCTCAGGTCATGATCCCGGAGTCGGGATCAAGCCTCGCATGGGGCTCCCCCTGCTTGTGTTCCCTCTCTAGCTGTGTTTCTCTCTGTCAAATAAATAAACAAACAAATAAATAAATAAAATCTTTAAAAAAAACTAATGTAACAGAGTATCAACTATACTCAACATAGTAATAATCACCTACTGATATTGAATCTAACACTTTTATTAGAAAGGTATTTTCATTTTAATAAGCAAGTTCTATATAGCTTATGTGAAGACAGAGCCAAACAGTTTGGGTGCAGGAAAATAATAGTTCCATATTACTGTCTCATGTTTTTTTCTACAAAGCAGGCATCCTCTATCAAGGAGACTTTATCTAAAGTCTTATTCTACTCTTTAAATGCTGAAGGCATAAGCAAAATGCTTTCCTACCTACAAGTTGTTCACTTTGCCTTCACCCCTTCATGATTGACTATTGGGCAGAAGGATGTTTTAGACCTAACTTTTCACAAACCAGCACTTATAAGTGATGTGTATGGGATTATTCACATGCAAAAGACATTCTTTCTGCCACACTACCTAGAAATGTTAGCTTTAGAAAAATACATTAACAGGTTTAAAAGATGGAAAAAAAATTTTTAGTTCAAAGAAATGGAGAGGAATCCTAATCCAGAGGGGTAAGCCTGTGAACTGATGCTGAGTAGTGAGTTCCTTGCTTACTTGGAGGCTGAATTTACATTGCCCACATGTTTGGGAATTAAACACTGATAATAAAACACTAAAAATTGACCCCAGGTGGAAAAAGAAGAGAACATCAAGCTTAAGAAAATAATAAATATTAGAGAAAAATTAATAAAACAGGACACAGAAAAACAGAAAAAATTAAAACAAATTTTATTTGACAGTCAGCAAAACTAATGAAACTTTAGCTAGACAGACCAAGAAAAAAAAACCTGAGAAGACTCAAATCTATTCCCTAATTTAACATCTATTCCCCTATCTAAAATGAGGTATGAAAAGCAGGACATTACTGCTGGGAAGAAAAAAAAAAGAAACGGGTTACAAGGAAGAGTATGAACAACTGTATGCCAATAAATTGGAAACTACTGAAACTGGCAAGGAAGGAAGAGAAAACCAGAGTGGCTGTAAAAGATATAAAAAGGTTGAACCAGTCATGTCAAAAGCTTCTCACAAAAAAATTCAGAGCCAAATAGCTTTGCTGGTGAATTATACCAAACAGTTAAAGAAGAATTAATAACCATTAAGCACAAAATTTTTGGATAATAGAAAGGAGGAAACACTTCTTAACTCACTCTATAAAGTTCTGATAACAACACTAAAGACATAATAACAAATGAAATTTAGAAACCAATCTCTCTAATGCATATAAAGGCAAAAATTCTCAATAAAATACAAGTGAACGGACTTCAGTAACATATAGGCCAGGTTTTATGCAGCATTGTAAATTGAAATTTATCCCAGGATTAAAGGTTGTCTTGCCATCACAAAATTGATTAATCTAATAACTCATTAATATAATGAAGAACAAATCTATATGATTACAAAAGACCCGAAAAAAGTATCTGAAAAATCCCACATCCTTTGCTATAAAAACAAAGTAGGAGTACATGAAATTTCCTCAACTTGATAAAGATAATCTATAAAAAACCCACATCAAATATCAGACTGTTGAAAGACTAAAATTCTTTCCTCTAAGATCAGGTACAATACAACACTGTCCACCCTTGCAACTTCTATTCAACTTTCTACTGAAGTTTCTATTTAGGGCAATTTGGCAATGTGAAATAAAAGGTATCCAGATTGGAAAGAAGTAAAAGTATCTCTATTTGCAGATGAAATAATCTTATATAGAGAAAATCCTAAGGAATACACTAAAACTGTTAAAAATAGGAAATTAACTCATCAAAGTTGCCAGATCCATATCAATTCAAAACAAGCAAAAATCAAAAGCATTTCATTACTAGCAATAAACAATCCAAACAAAATTAAAGCAGACTTTCGTGATAGGTTTTTGGGTGAAGACCATTCCTCTTCATTCATTACCTATGAGAAACATCCTATCTTGTACATATGCCAACTCCTAGATCATCATAAAGCACACTCAGCATCATGCCAGAGTCCAGTGAGTTCACTCCAGCAGAGAGGGAGACAGGAAGAGTTGTAGATGGCTCTATAGGTAAACATGTAGAATATTCCAGGCTCTAAACAGACTGTCATGTTCATTCATCAAATGTAAGCCAAACGCCCCGTGTATTTCATCATTTGATGATGATTTCCATATCTATGTCTATGATTTGGTTAAAAAGTTCTGTTGGTAAGCTTTGCCACATATTTGAAAGCAAATGTATGCTTTGTTGATGTGGAAAATAAATGTTGCTTTTCAGTGTGTTTAAAGCTTACTTCAACATGTTTGCCAGCATAACTGTTAGTTTGTTCTGAAAAATGCAATTTTATGTGGACATAAAAAAAGGAAAAACAAAAGCAAAATTAAGAAAACAATTACATTTACAGTAACATTAAAAGAATGAATACTTAGGAATAAATTTTGCAAAGTAAATGCAAAACACTATACTTTGAAAATTAAAAAAAAACATTGTTGATAGAAGGTAAAGGTCTAAATAAATGGCAAGACATTACACACTCATAAATAAGACTCAAAATAAGTAATATGGCAATACTCTTCAAACTGATCTATACACTTATTCAATACAATCCTTATCAAAACACAAGCTGGTTTCTTTGCAGTTGACAAACTGAACCCAAAATTCACACAGAAATTCAAGGGACCAAGAACAGCCAAAATAATCTTCAAAAAGAAAGTTGGGGGACTCACATTTCCCAATTTCAAAGCTTACCACAGAGTTACAGCAGCTAAGACAGTGTAGTAATTGCATAAATATAGACACATAGATTTATGGAACAGAACTGAGAATACAGAAGTAATTCATACATTTAGTCAATTTTCCATGAGTCCAAAAAATAGTCTCTTCAACAAGTGGTGCTCAGAAAACTATCTAGCTACATTTAAAAAAAAAAGGCTGAACCTCTTCCTCACACTATATACAAATTAACTTAAAAAGTTAAGATATTTAAATGAAAAATGTTAAAACTGTTAAACATCTTAAAAGAAAAGTATAAGAACAAATCTCTTTTTCCTTGGGATAGGCAAAAACTTCTTAGATAGGAGACCAAAAGTATAAGTGACAATAAAAACAAAAGATAAATTGGACTCCATTAATATTAAAATATTTTGTGCTCCAAAGGGAAAAAATCAAGTAAATGGAGATTCAATGCATAGAATGGAGAAAATATTAGCAAATTCTGTATCTCTTAAGCTCTGATAAATTATCTGTATCCAAAATTTTAAAAGAAGCAGAAATCAAACAACCCAATTTAAAAATAAGCAAATCATCTGAATAGATATCTCCAAAGAAAATAAATGGCCAATAAGCACATAAAAGATGTTCAACATCATTAGTTATTAGGGAAATGTGAATCAAAACCTCAATGAAAGGATGCCTGGGTGGCTCAGTTTGTTAGGTGTCTGTGTTTAACTCAGGTTATGATCTCAGGGTCCTGGGATCCTGGTCAAGCCCTGCATGGGGCTCTCTGCTCAGTGGAGAGCCTGTTGTTCCCTCTACTTGTGCGCTCTCTCTCTCTCTCTCTCTCTCTCTCTCTCTATCTCTATCTCTCTATCTCTCTATCTCTATCTCTATCTCTATCTCAAATAAATAAATTGTGGAGCATAAAGAGTAACATGGAGGACAATGGGAGAAGGAAAGGAAATGTGAACTGGGGTAAATTAGAGAGGGAGATGAAGCATGAGAGACTGGATTCTGAGAAACGAACTGAGGGTTTCGGAAGGGAGCAGGATGGGAGGATGGATGAGCCTGGTGGTTGGTATTGAGGGCACGAATTGCGTGGAGCACTGGGTATGGAGTATAAACAATGAATCTTGGAACACTGAAAAAATAAATTATTATTTAAAAAATAAAGATGATGAAATTCAGAAAATAAACAAATAAAAGTCTTAAAAAAAAAAAACCCACACAATGAGATACAACTTCACATCCATTAAGATGACTAAAATAAAAAAGACAAATACTAACAAGTGTTACTTGATTGACAAGGACATGATCATCCTTTTAAAAATACACATTGTTGGTGGGAAAGTAAAATGGTGCCGCCATTTTGTAAAGTAGTCAGGCAGTTTTTGTTTCAGAGTTAACATATAGTAAACATATCACCCAGCAATTCCCCTCATAGCTATATACTCTAGATAAATGAAGACCTCTAACCCCACAAAAATCTGTACATGAATGTTCATAGCAGCATTATTTACATTAGCTTCAAAGTAGTAAACAACCCTAATGTCCATTAACCAATGAGTGGGTAAATAAAATGTAGTATGCGTATACACTGGAATATCACTCAACCATAAAAATGAAGGAATTTTTCTACTAGATATTTACCCAAAGGATACAAAACTATTAATTTGCAGGGCTACATGTGCCTTGATGTTTACAGCAGTGTTATCAACAATAACCAGATTATGGAAAGAGCCCAAATGTCCATCAACTGATAAATAGGCAAAAATGCAGTATACAGACATAGGAAATGTCTATCAATTTTGCACATATATGATGCCCAAAGCAAATGGTGATGAAGCTGTATCAGACGCAAAGTAGTTGCATAAATCTTCCTAGAACTTTGATTAATAAATACTACATCATGTTTGAACCCAGACAATCTAGCTTTAGAAATCTTATAAACAATGAATCATATTAACATGAAGAAATAAAATAAATTATTACAAAAAACATTAAAAGAAAAAATAAATAAAAATAGGAATATAACAGGTAAAAAAAAGGAAAAAGAAACCTTATCTTAATCACAGGTCATAATGAATATAAGAAGTTACCTTAATTTGACAAAGGATCCCTGCCAACAATTTATACAAACATCATAATTAATGGTTCAGGATTAGTTATAATTCTCTTAAAGTCATTTATACAAAATACCCACTTTCAGACTTTCTATTCAAACAATAGAAAAGTAGGATAAAAAAACCTGAAGGAAATGTACATCTTAGAGGGAAAGTTGCAAAACTGACACCATGTTGAAATTATGTAAGTCTATACACAATATTTACATAAAGAACTTGAAAAAAACATTAAAACTGAAGAGAAACATCAGTGAGGTTGTGTGGACAAATTTCAGTGTAGAAAAATCAATAGCATTTCTATACTATAAAAGCTCAAAAATATGAAAACACCATTTATAGTGGATACAAGAATGCTCATATAGCTAAGAAATAAACCTACTAAAAGGTTGAAACTTGGGGCTCCTGGGTGGCTCAGTCATTAAGTGTCTGCCTTCAGCTCAGGACATGATCCCAGGGTCTGGGATCCAGCCCTGCTTCTCCCTTCTCACTCCCCCTGCTTGTGTTCCCTCTCTAGCTGTGTTTCTCTCTGTTAAATAAATAAAGTCTTAAAAAAATAAATAAAAGGTTAAAAATTAATGTGAAAAATAACAAGAAATTTTCTTATTTGAAAATTTTGACAATGTTACATTAGTTTCAGGTATACACTATAGTGATTCAACAAGTTTATACATTATGCTTTGCTCACCCCAAGTGTAGCTACCATCTGTCAGCATACAACACTATTACCATATCATTGACTATATTCTGTATGCTGTGCCTTTTGTTACCATGATTTATTCATTCCATAACTGGAAGCCTGTATCTCCTGCCTCCCTTCATTCATCCACTTTGCCCATCCTCCCTGACAACCACCAGTTTAACTATATTTACAAGTGTGATTCTGCTTTTTGTTTATTCATCTTTTATTCCACATACGACTGAAATCATATGGCATTCATCTTTCTCATCTGACATATTTCATTTAGCATAATATGCTTTCTGTCCATCTGTGTTGTCCTCTCATCTCTTTTAATGGCTGTGTAGTATTTTATAGTATGTCTATACTACATCTTCCTTACCCCTTCATTTGTTGAAGGACATGTCTACATCTTGGCTACTGTAAATAATTCTATATCAAGCATAAAGTGTGTGTGTCTTTTCAAACTAGCATTTTTATTTTCTTTGGGAATATAGCCAGTAGTGGAATTATTGGATCATACAGTATTTCTACTTTTAATTTTTTTGAGGAAACTCCATACTCTTTCCACAGTGGCTGGTCCAAACTACATTCCCACCAACAGTGCGCAAGGATTCCTTTTTTGGCATATCCTCATCAACACTTATTCTTTCTAGTCTTTTTTATTTTAGCCATTCTGACTGATGTGAGATGGTATCTTATTATGGTTCTGATTTGTAGTTGCCATATGATTAAGTGATATTGAGCATATTTTCATGCACTGTTTGGCACTTGTATGTCTTCTTTGGAAAAGTGATGGTTCAGGTTCTGTGTCCATTTTTAAATTGGATTACTTTTTGGTGTTGAGTTATATAGCATGTTGACCTCTTAGCAGATATACCAATTACAAATATCTTCTTCCATTCAGTAGTGATGAAATCATAAAATTCCAGAAGAGAACACAAGCAGTAATTTTCTGACATTGGCTACAGCAACACTTTTCTAGACATGTCTCCCAAGGCAAGGGGAATGAAAGCAAAAATAAACTATTAGGACCAAATCAAAATAAGGAAGCTTTTACAGGGAAAAAAACCCATCAACAAAACTAAAAGACAACTTAATTAAGAAATATTTTAAAACCACAGTAAATTTAGGTATTCACAATACTTGTGGGTTTAACAATTCAATGCTATAAAAGTAGCAATTAATGTATGGTGAAGCAAAATATCAACAGGATTTTTACAAGAAATGGGACAAATTAAGTATACAATTTATATAAAAGAAAATAAAACAAAGAGAAATTTTATTAAAAAGAATAAAAACTGGCAATCACCCTTATGGAAAACAAAGAAGTGAATTTTATATATTCAATGCATTTCCTTTACCCATTCATATGCTGATGGACATTTGTGTTTCTATATTTTGGATAGTGTGAAAATTGTTATAATGAACAGGGGAGTACAGATATGTCTTTGTGATATTGATTTCAATTCTTTTCTTTTTTACATTTAAAATTAAATTCAATTTATTAACATATAGTGAATTAATGATTTGTCAGTTGCATATAATATCCAATGCTCATTACCTCAAGTGCCTTCGTTTAATGCCTAACACCCAATCACTCCATCTCCCACCCACCTCTCCTTCAGCAACCCTCAGTTTGTTTCCTATTATAGTTAAGACTCTTTCATGGTTTGCCGCCCTGTCTGTTTTTATCTTATTTTATTTTTCCTTCCCTTCCCCTATGTTCATCTGTTTCTTAAATTCTACATGTGAGTGAAATCATATGGTACTGCCTTTCTCAGACTGAATTATTTCACTCAGCATAGTACCCTCTAGTACCAACCATGTCTTTGCAAATGGCAAGATTTCATTCTTTTTGATGGCTGAGTAATATTCCACTGTGAATATGTGTGTGTGTGTGTGTGTGTGTGTGTGTGTGTGTGTGTGTGTACCCTACATGTTCTTTATCAAGTCTTCTTCGGAAAAAATGTCTCTTTGTGTCTTATGCCCATTTCTTGGCTGGATTTTTTTTTTGTCTTTTTATGGGGGGAGGCGAGTTGAGTTGGTAAGTTCTCCATAGATTTTGAATACTAGCCCCCCCCCTTTTTAAAGATTTTATTTATTTGACAGAGAGAAACACAGCTAGAGAGGGGACACAAGCAGGGGGAATGAGAGAGGGAGAAGCAAGTTTCCTGCCGAGCAGGGAGCCCAATGCAGGGCTCGATCCCCGGTCTCCAGAATCATGACCTGAGCCGAAGGCAGTGGCTTAACCAACTGAGCCACCCAGACGCCCTGAATACTAGCCCTTTATCTGATATGTCATTTGCAAATATCTTTTCCCATTCTTTAGGTTGCCTTTTAGTTTTGTTGATTGTTTCCTTTGCTGTGCAAAGTTTTTTACCCTGATGAAATCCTAATAGTTGATTTTTCTGTTTGTTTCCCTTGCCTCTGGAGACATTGCCAGCAAGAAGTTAGTATATACCTAGAAGTGGGATTGCTTAGACCATACAGTAATTCTATTTTTAATGTTTGGAGAAAGCTCTGTACAGTTTCCATTAGTAGTTGCCCCATTTTACATTTCCACCAAGAGTGTACAAGGGACTCATTTCTCCATCTTTTCACCAATACATTTTAAACTTAAATCCATCCTAACAAATGCCATTGTGGTTTTGATTTATGTTTCTTCATGATAAATTCTGTTAATATACACTTATAATACTTTTTGGCCATTTGCATATCTTTTTTGGAGAAATATTCAAATCCTCATTTTAAAATAGGGTTGTTTTTTGCTATTGAGTTGTAGGAATGCATTACATATTTTGGATATTAGCCTCTTATCAGATATTGTGTTTGCAAATATTTTCTCATATTACATTGCTTGCCTTTTATTCTGTTTGCCATTTCCTGAACTGGGCACAAGCTATTTAGTTTGATGTAATCTCACCTGTTTATTTTTTGGTTTTATATCCAAGAAATCACTGTCAAGACCAATTTCAAGGACTTTTTCCTCTATGTTTTATTTTAGGAATTTTATAGTTTCAGGTCTTACATTTAAGTTTTTAACCTGTTTTCTGCTTATTTTTTGTAGACTATTAGGGGTTAATTTCATTCTTTTGCATGTGGATATCCAGCATTGCCAGCACTATTTGTCGAAGAGGATATCATTTATCCATCGTGTGTTCATAACACCCATGTCAATTATTAGTTAACTGTATATATATTTGTGGACTCTAGTCTATTTAATTGTTCTATATGTGTGTCTTTATGCCAATATAATACTGTTTTAATTTCTGTATCTTTGTAGTATATTTTGCTATCAGGAAATGTGATGTCTCTGGTTTTGTTCTTTCTCTAGATAGGCCATTTGTAAACCTTAATGGTTCCATGAAAATTTTAGGATAGTTTCACCTCTTGGTTAAATATATTCCTAAGTATTTTATTCTTATTGATATTATTGTAAATAGAATTTTTAAAATTTCACTTTTGTGTATTTCCTTATTAGAGTATAGAAATACAACTGACTTAAGTATATTGAGTTTATAACCTGCAATTTCACTGAATTTGTTGGTTAGATCTAATTTTGAGGAATTGGGTACGTTTAAGGTTTTCTACGTTAAACTCATTTGTCTACAAAGAGAGATAATTTTATTTCTTAAACTTGGATTCTTTTTATTTCTTTTATAATCTAATTGCTATGATTAGGATTTCTAGTACTATGTGACTATAAGTGGCAAGAGTAGGATAATTATCTTGTTCTTGATCTCAGAGATCTTAGAGAAAAAAAATTTTCAGTTTTCATCAATGAATGTGATGTTAGTTGTGGGCTTATCCTATAGGATCCTTAATTGTGTTGTGATATGCTCCTTCTATGTCCAGTTTGTTGAGAGTTTTATCATGAAAGGACAGTGCATTTTGTTAAATGCTTTTTCTACATATGCTGAAATGATCATATGATCTTTATCCTTTATTCTGCTAATGTGATATATCACATCACTTGACTTTCACATGTCAAACCATTCTTCCATCCTCAGGATAAATCCCACTTGGTTATGGTGTATGATCCTCATAATGAACTATTGAAATCAGTTTTCTAATATTTTGTTGTGGATTTCTACATCTACATTCATCAGGAATATTGTTCTATAGTTTTCTTAAGATATTTTTGTCTGGCTTTTGCTATCAGCATAATGCTGCCTTCATAAATTAAGTGTGAAAATGTTTCCTCTTTTTTGCAAATTTTTTAGAAGATCTTGAGAAGAACTAGTGTTAATTCTCTAAATTTTGGGTAGAATTTGCCAGTGAAGCTTGATGACTCACTAGTTGGTTTCACTGTAGTTTGGTCAGAAAAGATATTCAGTGTTGTTTCAAAGTTCTTAAATTTGTTAAGACTTGCTTTGTGACAAAATATGTGGGCTATCTTTGAGAATCATCCATGTGCTCTGGAGGAGAGTATTATGCTGTTGTTACATGGAATACTCTACCTATGTTTCTTATAGGTAGAGGTCCTTTTGGTCCTTTTGGTCTACAGAATTGTTCAAGTCTACTATTGCCTTACTGACTTCTGTCTGAACCATTTATCTATGGTTGGAACTGGGGTATTGAAATCTGCTATTATTCTGCTATTGTCTGTTTCTGCGGTGTTATCAATGTCTGCCTTATGTATTTAGGTTCTCGAATGTTGAGTCTGTAATATACTGTCTTGATGATACAATCCTTTTTTCATTGTGTAATAGACAGAATAAAGATTTTTAGATCTGTTCATAATGATACATATATGAGCTTTATTAATTTTTAAGGCTGAGGAGTAAGTCATTTTATAAATATATCTACTCATCTCTTGATGGTCTTTGGGTTACTTGCAATTTGGGGGCTATTTCAAATGAAGCAGTTATGAACATTCAGGTATATAACTTTGTATGGACCTACTCTCATTTCTTTTTTTAAAAAAATAAAAGAATGGCTATGCTACTTTATATTCATACTAGTAGTGTATGAGAGTTCTCCATGGGTTTTTGTTTGTTGAGTTGATGAACCCTACTAAAATTGCTTTAGTAACAGTTGCTGAACTCCATAAAATACTAAAATCCATTTAATTGCATACTTTATATTGGTAAACTACATGGTATATGAACTTATGTCAATAAATTATTACCAAAGAATCTGATTCTTTGGGAAGATCAATAAAATTGATCAAACTGTAGCTACACTGATCAGAAAAAAAAGGTATAAATTAATCTTAGGAATGAGATCAATGATATCACCATAACTCCACATAAGTTAAAAGGATAATAGGGAATATAATAAACAACTTTATGCTAATAAATTCTGCTAATAAATAAATTAGATGAAACACAAATTTTTTGAAAGACAGATGACCAAATCTCACTCAAGAAGAAATAAATAACATAAATGTCTTTATAAATAATAAAAGTAATTTTTAGTTGAAAACTGTCCCATAAAACAAACCCAGGCCTAGTGTATTTACCGGTAAATTCTACTGAATATCTAGAAAAGAAATAGCAATAAATCTATAAATGTTTTACAGAAAATAAAAAAGGAGACAATAATTCCCAATTCACTTTATGAGACAATATTACCACCCTAATACAAAAACCAAAGACTTCACAGAAAATTACAAACCAATATCCCTCACAAAGAATGATGAAAAATTCTTTTAAAATTTTTACCAAATCAAAAGCAAAAATATGGTAAAAGGATTATATACATAATTTGATCATTTTGTCCTTTTTCAAAATTAACTATTGTAATTTATTCAAAAGCTAGAAATCTTCTCAAAACACTACATTAACAGTATCTTATTTGTCTTGAATTATGTTGTTCACAGTAAAAAAATGCAGGGGGAATCAATCAAGATATCAAAATGGAAGGGTAGGAAGACCCTGATCTCACCTGTCTTGTGCACACACCCAAATCTATAATTGTATATAGAACAATTACCTCCGAGGACAAACTGAAGACTAGAGAACTGATCATATACAATGAAAGTATAAAGAAAAAGCCACACAGACATGGGTAAAGGGCAGAGACATGGTTTAGTGATGACCCAGATATCTGGTGCAGTGACCCACAAACAGGAGCAATAAAGGCCCTCCCTGAGGAGTTTGAGCCCACATTGGGCTCTGCAGCCCAAGGGACATGCAAAGAGATGAGCCCCCATAACATCTGGTTTTGAAAAGCAGTGGGGCTTATGTCCATGAGAGTTGGAAGACATTAGAAAACTGAAAACTCACTATTAAAGGACACATGCATAATCTCACTTGCTCTAAGTCCCAGCAGAGATAGTGGTTTGAAAAGTACCTAAATTACATATGAAGGATATATATTGACAAATTTTAGGGCATGTGCCAGAGGGACAGGGATCTGTTGGAACATTCCCTGGGGACAGAAGCACTAATGGGCACAATTTTTTGGTCACTTTCCTTCAAATTTGCTGACCAAATGCTGACAGGTTCCATTTCTGATAGTTTTATTTACTGTACTAGCACTGTTTGCCCCACCCAGTGTTCCCCTGAAGACTCGCCTTACCCATCCTGTCCACCCAGCCTGGAACACCTCCCAACTGGCTCACAGCTCTACCACTCACAGTGAGTATTCTCAGCTGGCATCTGATCCCCTCCCAAGTGCCTCTCCACCAAGAGGCCATCCCTGCACACAGAATGGCCTACCAGGGTTGCAGTAGGTTTCACAGAAAACTCTGCCAGAGGACTTCCCTGCCCATCAGCATGCCTACAGATGTCACAGCCACGCCTAGTAGCCAGCTGAGCTGCAGGCCAACCCTGCATAACAGCACATGCATAGCAGTCATGGCTGGTTTTCACAAACAGCAGTTAGAGGGCACGTGCACATCAGTGAGTCTACCCACTAACATAACCACAACTGGAGAGGGCACATGACCTACACAGGGGACATCCTGGGTCCCTAGCTTAGATGACCAGGGTGTTTCTGCTACTGGACATCACAGGATAAAACTTCTGCATAAATTGGATCTTTGAATACTGGGAAACAACTTATTTACCTACGGAACAGGAATAGAAAGTTAAACAAAATAAGAAGACAGATGACTGTATTCCATAGGACAAAAAAAGCTAGGACAAAACAAGCTAACACCTCAGAAAAAGAACTAAACAAAATGAAGACGAGCAATATACTAGATAAAGAGTTCAAAGTCATGGTCATAAAAATGCTCATCAAGCTTAGAATGAATGAACACAGTGAAAAATGCAACAACAAAAGAGAAAAGATAATAAAGAACAAATCAGAATGGAAGAATATCGTAACTGAAATGAAACATACAGTAGAGGGAACCAACAGGAGAAAGAGCAGAAGAATGGATCAGTTATCTGGAAGTCAGCTTAGTTGAGTCACCCAAATGGAACAGCAAGAAGAAAAAAGAATTTTTAAAATGTGGATAGTTCAAGAGACCTCTGAGGCAATTTCAAACATACTAACATTCACTTATAGGGGTCTCAGAAGAAGAGAGAGAAATGGACAGAAAGTCATGGTAAAAAATAATTGCAGAAAATTTCTCTAACATGACAAAGGAAATAGACATCTAAATTCAGGAACCATAGAGACTCCCACATAATATAAGCTCAGAAGATATACACTAAGATACATTACAATCATAGTGCCAACAGTTCAAGACACAGAGAAAATCTTAAAAGTAGTAAAAGAAAAGCAACTAGTTATATACAAAAGAACTTTGCATGTCCATCAGCTAATTTATCAGCAGAAACTTTAAATGGCAAGAGTGACATGATAGATTCAAAGTGCTGAAAGAAAAAATTACAACAAAGAACACAATACCCAGATAAGTTATTACTCAGTATTTAAGGAAATATAAGGGTTTTCCAGACAAATAAAAAGCTAAAGAAACTCATCAACAACAATTTGGCCTTACAAGAAATGTTGGAGAAGCTTCTTTAAATTGAAAGTAAAGGCCATAACTAGAAATAAAAAGGAAAAAATCTTACTGAAAAATGTAAACTAATAGTAAAGGTAGTGAACCAACCACCTACACAGCTAATATGTAGGTTAAAAGAAAAAAGTCGAAACCTACAATAATTAGCTGAGGGATATACAAATAATAAGGTGTAAAATATGATGTTAAAATATAAAACATGGTGGTAGTAAAAAATGCAGTACTTTTACAATGCATTTGAACTTTAGTGGTCACCAACTTCTAATAGACTGCTGTATACAGAGGATATTGTATGTGAACCTCATGGTAACCACAAGCCAAATATTTGTAAGATAAATAAAAAATAAAAAGAAAGGAATACAGGCATAACACTAAGTAAAGTTACTTAACCACAAGGGAAAACAACAAAGGAACAAGGAAAAAGAAGAAACTACAAAAAAACAACAAAAATAATGGCAATAAGTACATATATATCAACTATTACTTTAAATGTAAATGTATGAAATGCTATAATCAAGTTTTATGGAGTGGCTGAATGGATCAGAAAGATCCATATATATTCTGCCTGTAAGAGACTAACTTCTGATCTAAAGACACACACAGACTGAAGGTGAAGGGGAGGGAAAAGATAATCCAGGTGAATGAAAATGAAAGGTAAGCTGGGATAACAATACTTATTTCAGATGAAAATTACTTTTTTTTCTAAAAGATTTTATTTATTTGACAGAGAGAAACACAGCCTGAGAGGAAACACAAGCAGGGAGAGCGAGAGAGGGAGAAACAGGCTTCCCGCCGAGCAGGGAGCCCAATGTGGGGCTCGATCCCGGGTCTCCGGGATCATGACCTGAGCCGAAGGCAGTCGCTTAGCCAACTGAGCCACCCAGGCGCCCCCAGATGAAAATTACTTTAAAACAAAGAATGTAATAAAAGATAAAGATGAGCATCACATAATGATAAAGGGATCAATCCAACAAGAGGATATAAAACTTTTAAATATCTAGGCATACAGCACAGGGGCATCTCACCACATAAGACAAATATTAATAGACATAAAAGGAAAATTGACAATACCATGATAGTAGGGGACTTTAACACCATATTTACATAAGAAGTTTATCTAGACAAAAAATAATAAGGAAACATTTGCCTTAAGTGACACATTAAGGCTAGATGGGTTAAATGAATACAGTGCATTCCATCCCAAACCAGCAGAATACACATTCTTTTTAAGTGCATAGAGACATTCTTTAGGATAGGTAATGTATTAGAACCACAAGTGTCAATAAATTTAAGAAGGTTGAAGTCATATCTGACTACAATGGTATGACATTATAGAGTTTAAAGAAGGAAGCTGGAAAAAGGGCAAACAGGGTGAAAGCTAAACATGTAACTAAACAACCCAATGGATCAGTAAAGAAATCAAGAAAGAAATCTAAAAAAAAAAAAAAATACCTTGAAACAAATGAAGATTAGAAAAGTTTCAAAAACCCATGAGATGCAGAAAAGGAAGAAAGAGTAGTTTATAGTGAAATAGGACCACACCTCAAAAACAAGAAGAATCTCAAATAAGCAACCTAATATTACACCTAAAAGAACTGGAAAAGGAAGAACAAACTAAGTCCAAAGTCACTAGGAGAAAGGAAATAATAAAGATCATCCTGGGAAAAAAATGAAACATAGACTAAAAAGAAAAATAGAAAAGATAAAACTAATTTTCATAAAACTGGCTCTATGAAAAGATAAATAAAATTGATAATCCTTTAGCCATATTCATCAAGAAAAAAAAGGGGACCCAAGTAAATAAAAACAGAAATAAAAGAGACGTTACAACTGATAGCACAGAAATATAAAGAATCCTGAGACTAGTACCAACAACTGCATGCCAAGAAATGGGACAATCTAGAATAGATAGATAAATTCCTAGAAACATACAATCTTCCAAGACTGAATCAAATAAATAATCCAATTAAAAAAAGGTTGGAAAACATGAACATACATTTTCCCAAGGATGACATACAAATGACCAACAGACATATGAAAAGATGCTCAAGATCTCTAATCATTGGAGAAATGTAAATCAAAACCACAATGACATATTACCTAACACCTGCTGGAGTGGCTATTATCTAAAAAGGTATAAAAGAACAAGTGTTGGCAAGGATGTGGAGAGATGGAAACCTTGTGCACTGTTAGTGGGCATGCGAAATGGTGGAGCCACTATGAGAAGCAGTATCTCAAAAAAATGAAAAATAGAAAAATAAAAAATCATAAAATCTAGCAATTCCATTTCTGAGCATTTATCTGAGGAAAACAAAAACACTAATTCAAAAAGATATATGCACCCTTATGTTCAGTGCATCATTGTTTACAATAGCCAAGACGTGGAAGAAACCTAAGTGTTCATCAATAGATAAAAGAAAGATGTGGTGTGTGTATGTGTATTTGTATACAAATGGAATATTAGTCATGAAAAAAAAATGAAATCTTGCCATGTGTGACAACATGGATGGCCCTAGAGGGTATTATGCTAAGTAAAATAAGTCAGACAAAGACAAATACACTATTGCACTTACATGTGGAATCTAAAAATACAAAAGAAACAGACAAAACAAAACAGAAATAGACTCACTGATACAGAGAACAATCTGGTGGCTTCCAGAGGGAAGGATGGTAGGGGGATGGGCTAGACAAAGGGGGTTAAAAGGTACAGACTCCCATTTAGAAAATAAATAAGATGGAGGATATAATGTACAGTTTACAGAATATAGTTAATAATATATAACAACTTTGTATAGTGACACACTGTAGCGATTTATCTTGGTGATCATTTTATAATGTATACAAATGTTGAATCACTGTGTTTTACACTAGAAACTAATGTAATATTGTTTGCCAAGTACACTTCAATAAAAACATTAAAGGAAGTACAAGAGAAAATGCAATTGCATTTTTGTTTCTTCCTTTAACACAAAGTTGTAATCAAATCAAATTTTCAATGTTCCAGGATTATTTTCTTGTGTATTTATGACGGTTTTCTGTATTTTATTCTTTCCATAGAATGTGACTGATCATATTTCCTTTTTAGAACTTCTTTACTTTATTGTCTAATATATAGATGTTTTATAAATACACAAAGAATACTAGAATAGAAGGGTTTGGAGGGATCCTTTTTATATTAATTTCCATATGATATCTTAAGAATTTTTATGTAATTTCTAGGTAGCTTGGAAATTTTAGTTATGTTTTTGTTACTTATTTCTAGCATGATTTTAGTGCAGTTAGAGAACAGATTCTGAATTGTTTGAACCATTGGAATGTATTACAGTTTTCTTTTTGTCCAGCACATAATTTTTAGAGAGATTTAATACATATTTGTAAAGAAGGTAAGTCATAATTGTTGGGTGATGAGCTATATCTGTGCCAATTAAGTCAAGGTTAGAAGTTGTGTTGATTAAAACTTCTATGTTCTTTCTAATTTGGGTTGTTTGGTTGTTGTTGTTGTTGTTGTTCTTGTTGTTGTTGTTTTGCCTTTTTTTGTCAACCCTTGAGAAAAATGAATTGTTTGCAATTATAATTTGTGGATTAGTCCACTTCTTTTAGTTCTGCTAACTTTTGTTTTTCATGGAGTCAAACTAAGTTTTTATAGGAATGTTCTCCTTTGTCTTTGGTTTATCCATACCCCTAGACTTTGTTGTTCCAAGAAAATTAATTATGTTTTGAAACTTTCAGGAGCATGTGATTTACTTTTAGAAATATCTACATCTGTTACTTAAATTGCCTCTTGTGCTCTCCCTTAATTTGCTCCAAATTGCACTAAATTTGGAAGATAGTATTTCTTTCTGGGTTGAAATTATGGCTATACCCTACTTTCACAGAAGACAATGTTTTATTTTTAGATTTTTTGTGAGTTTTAAAGAGCTTCAGTGAGTTCAAGAGATTAGAAAAACCTATCCTTGATACCATTACTACCAGTAGTCTCAACAATAATGGGCTTTAGAGTTACACAGATATGAGTGTGAAATATTATTCTTTCACTTAGTACCTGTGTGTGTAAATCACTTAGTTATTTTGTACCCAAGTTTCTTCTCTACAATATTGTATGGGATTTCTGTGAAGACTAAATAAGATAATTTATAAAAGATTCTAACAGTAGTGCCAGGAACCCAATAGTAGGAATTCAATAAATAGTCGATGATTTTAAGGTCTATACATCTTTTTTATTTTTAATGGCACCTACCAACTAAGCAACATGGCAGGTGACAAGTTGGACTGAGGGTACTATAAGAAGTTATGAGAAGGTTGTAGTGGTAATTCATGAATTTAAACCATGAGCAACTTTATTCTGGGAAGAATAGGGGTAAAAGAAATAGAAACTCTACCACCACTAAGACTTCATTATAATCTGTTGCTTTGTCATCTCCATTCTTTCACACCAGTGTTTTTCTATTTGGCAGTAATCACAGCTGAGAGAAGCTCTGGGCTAATGTACCATCAACTTCATTATCAGTGAGGAGAGAAGCTTCTCATATTAGCACAGAGATGATGATATGCCACTTCTCCCACAGAAGACAAGAAACAAGAGTGGACAGTAGGGTCTATGTTACACAATTCTTACTGTCTCTGACATATATCCACCTTATAGGACCAAATTCTAAGGAAAGAAAGGTGAGTGAGTCTAGGATACCATAATCTAAAACATTATGCTTGATATTAATTATCTTCTTTGCTTCTTTTTTTGTACTCCAATGATTTTCATCCAAATTGAGAAAGTTAAGTTGATTTTGACCTAATCTTGAATGCTCTGGGGATTGGAGATGCCCTAGAAAATGTTTAGTAATACCTTTTTACTGTGTGCTTGACTCTACTGTGCTAGGAATTCTACAAGACCTTCCTAATTACCAGAATTCTGTCTAATTATGTCCATGCCACCTCTTCTTGCAGTTTTAAAGCCAAACACAAGCACTGCAAAACTATGTGACCTCACAGAGAAATACTGCCTAACATCAATTTTTTTTCGATCTTTCCTTACATTCTCACCTGCATCACACCTTTTATCTGAATGAGCATAGAGATGATAACATGCCACTTTTCCCACAAAAGACAAGAAAGCAAGAGTGGACAGTAGGTTCTATGTTACACAATTCTTTGTAACCATGACTAATAACCACAACTAATAATAAAGGATAAAATGTACTAGGTATGTAAAATGTGCTTGACACTTTGCATAAATTTCTTTTAATTTCCACTGCAAATCTGTAAGAAGACACTACGTTACAGATGAGAGTCCAGCAGGATTAGATGATATCCAAGGTCACCAGATCCGCAGGAGCAGTAAACAAGTGGGCAGTTGGACACCTGTGCCCATTCTTTTTACCAGTACATTGTATTCCCTTCCCTGAGTCTTAGCAATGAAGGAGACTTTCACCATTTAAGAGAAAGAGCATCATATAATAGTTCAATATTTAGTTTTAAGAAAGTAATTTGTTGTAGGTATAGCTATGATCATGTGATCTCTTTGACAATTTAAATCCCCCATCCATCTTATCTCTTTCATTTAGATGACTTATTTAAAAGGTTTATTTCGATTTTATCAAAAGGAGAAATTCCTCTTAGAGTGATTTTTAAATGTGGAAAGGGGGAAGAACACTAACAAAGACTTGAGCATTATTAGCTATTGCTGAGGTTTTCCCTCTTCAAGATGCAGAAACTTCCACCTTTG
The DNA here is from genome assembly GCA_004023965.1 of Spilogale gracilis. Lineage (NCBI taxonomy): Eukaryota > Metazoa > Chordata > Mammalia > Carnivora > Mephitidae > Spilogale > Spilogale gracilis. The sequence goes on from PITA01010637.1 coordinate 52,326, forward strand.
AGCTGTTTCTGACATTGCCTTTGAGACAAGTATGCTACATGGAATCTGGTCATTTGATAACTGGAACTTCATTTCACCATTTTAATGAGGAGCAAGAATTGTTTAATATAGATAATTATTTAGACATTCTCATTTTAAACAATTCATAAATTATATATATGAATTAATATTCCCATAATACAATAACATTTATAGATTTATTTTGTTGGGATGCACCTTGTGAGCCCTTATGGAATCCTAGGGAGCAGTGTGCTATAGTAACACACCTGAAAACATTTTATGAGCTCCTGTCCACCTGCTCCAGGAAGAAGGTACAGTTTTCATTATTAGAGTTAATATTTACTGCTCAAACCAGAAGTATACTATTTTGCTGAGTTGGTTCACCAGTGGAAGGTACCTAACATCCATCTTGTAACTAACCTTAGATAGAACCTTTAATTAATGGCTAAAGAATCTGCTTTACCTTTTAAAAGAATAAAACCTAATTGTGACTCAAATTAAACAGTTTAATGAAAGTGACCATAAAGCAACTGATCAAAACTAATGGGTGAGTGTTTTACTTTCATTAAATAAACTTCTTGGTGTTTACCATAAATACCTTAAGATACTTAACTCAAGTTATTGATGTATCGGAACTTCTAGAGGAAGAATAGTCATTATCTTTGGAGCTATTTTTAAAAAAGTGAATTAAGCTAAAAACATTTAAATTCCATTTTCTTACTTTTCTGTTCAAACTTTTGTAACAGTTCTCATGTTTGATATATGTCAGGAATAAAAATGAATAATATAGTCCAATGGAAGGTAGAAGAGTAAAAATGAGAATGGTGACTTATGCCATCTTGAAATGATTATTCTCAATAAATTCTATGCTTCATGCTTTTCTTTCAAAACATCCTTTTTAAATCACAAATTATGAAAAAGTTTACTTTTTGTAATATGGATGGTGTGTTGACTACTATTATTATTATTCTAGCCATAGATTATAAGCACTATTATTCAGCTCATCCTAATATTTAGGGCAAAGGATTAGGAGGTTCTTCATACTGGCATTTGAATTGGTGGGATAATTTTCAATTGCCTCCCCTTTTCTCTAATACATAAGTTCATATTCTTTATCTCATTTTATCACTACTTAATGTATTTATTACAAGTAGTTACAAATTATACAGTTACAAGCAGATGCATTCAAAATTCACCAAAGCTCAAGTTCACAATTCATTTGGAGGGCTAAACAACATAGACTTTTGAAACCTAGAAAGAGCTCTATGGAAATATGGGTAACTACTCAAAATATTTTTTAATGAGAATATATATTTTGCTTATCCCATCTTCCAAACTAAAAGTATTTAAGCTGACTCACTATAGAAAAGGAAAATTACCATTTAAAAAGGGTATATCTTATTTTTTAGGTGGAATTTAATATCCCCATGTCTTTTAATTATAAGGAATACAAGAGTATATATTGCATTTGGTAGAAAATATTAACCAAAAATATGACAAGGAAAGGAAGTTAAAATTAAAAATGACCAATTGCTTATCACAAAACAAATCTTCAAATAATTTATAATAGCTCTAGGTATTTTTTAATGAAGGATACAGTTGGGTTTTAGAACACTATTCTAGCAAATCTTTGTTTCAAAGTGTTTTCTTTTATAAACTTTTTTCCTGAAAAATTTGTGCATACTTTATAGGAGAACTCTACTGAAGATATAGTGATTTTCTTTCCTTATTTATATTTATCTTATTATAACTAGTTAATATTTTTAAAATATCTTTTCTATGGCAAAGATAATAGAAATTTAGAATATACTTCCACAACATAAATTACTGTACCATATTATTCTCAGGAAATATTTATTAAGACATGCTATATGCCAGACATTGATGTAAACACTTGGGATTTCTGAGTGAACAAAACGAGAATTTCTGCCCTGTAGAGCTTATATTCCAGAAAGACAGAAGAGCTATATATGATATATGTGATAAGCTAATAACTTACACAAAATGTTAGTTTTATATGCCATGGAAAAAAAGAAAAAGTTCAGGAGGTTTAAGGGAAGTCAACTATATGAGAAGCAGGGCAAGAAGTGAGCATAAATAGGGGAGTCCCAGTAGGCCTTATTGAGAGGGTGATATTTGGGCAGAGACTTTAGGTCAGTGAGGGTCTGAGTCATGCACTAGTCTGAGAGAAAGGCTTGTCAGACAAAGGGGCCTTGACTCCAAAGTTTCTTACTCAAAAGTGATGTTTTCAAGGAACATGCAAGATGCTAATGTACCTAGAGCAGAGTAAATAAAAAGAATGACAGGAGCAGGGATCAAAGAGGCTGATAATATACAGAGTATGTAACAGTGGTGCTTAAACTTCATTGTGCACAACAATTTCCAGGGGGCCTGTTCAAGATCCCTAAGATTCCCTTCCAGATAGTCCTATCAAGAAGGTCAGGAATGAGGCCTAGGACTTTGAATTTTAGCTAGCATAATGTACTCAACACTGGAGATTTGGATGAAGGTGCTACCCAATAAGTACTCTGAGACATACTTAAAGGCCAGTGTAAATTGGCTGTTAAAGGAGTAAAATAGGATTTATTGCATGGTTTTGAGTGACAAGCATCATAGCCTAATTTACATTTTTAAACCAATCATTCTGGCTGCTGTGTTGAGATTAAACAGTAGAGAAACAGTGACAAGACTCTATGGCAAGTAAGCTGCCCAAGAGCAATCCAGGTGAAAAACAATGGTTGCTTGGATGAGAATGACATTAGAGGGGATGGTAAAAGTACATTCTGGGCGATTACAAAGTGGAGCCAAAAAAATCTTTTTCTTTTTTTTTTTAATTTGGTAACAATTTGTATTAGCGTGAAAGCAGAACAAAAATCAAAACTAATCCCATTTTTCTTTGTACAAACTGAAGTTTGTAATCAACTGAGATGTGCAAGGCTGAAAGAAGAGCAAATCTGAAGGAAAACACCAAGAGTTCAATTTTGGAAATACAAACCTTCAGCTGTCTATAGAACACTTAAGTAGGGAGTCAGACTGGCAGTTGGAAATGCATCTGGAGTCTGTGAAAGAGAGATCTGAACTTAAAATACATATGTGGGGTTCATTACAATATCGATGAATAAGATAGAAAAGGAAATAAATTGAGAAGTCCAAAAACTAGTGTTGGGGTTCCTCCAAGAGAACCAGAAGGAAGTAAAGAAAGCAGGAAAACCCCAAGCAAAAAAAGTTTGTCAAAGAAAAGCAGTTCTCCCCCAAATGGTGGCAGTCTAGGATTTTTGAGAAGGGAATTTAAATGGGTCACTATAAAAAACTGACTAGGCACCAGCCCTCTGGAGTCTCCAGTTTCCAGGACTAAACTCACTGCAGTAATTTAATAAAATAAAATTAGAAGAGCAAAAAGTTACATTTCCAAACTCCCAAAACCTAAAGGCACAGATAGTTTGAAAGAGAATATATGGAAAAAAGTTATTCCATGCAATGAGTAACCAAAAGAGAGCAGGAGTTTCTAGACTAATATTAAAAAAGGGGGACTTTAAGTAAAAAAATACTTGCAAGAAGTATCACATGGTTTCACTCACTTGCAGTGCATGAGGGGTAACCTGGAGGACAGTGGGAGATGGAAAGTAAATGGGAAGTAGGGTAATCCAGGGAGGGAAACGAAACAACAGAGACTTTGGACACAGAAACAAACTGAGGGACTTGGAGGGAGGGGGGTGGAGGGATGGGGGAGCCTGGTGGTGGGTACTGGGGACACCTATTACGTGGAGCACTGGGTGTGGGGAATGGGGAATGAATCTTGGAACACTGGAAAAAAAACCTTAAGTAACAATAAAAATAATAATAATAATAAATAAAAATTAAAAAATTAAAAAAAATTAAAAAATACTTGCAAGAGACAATAGACATTATGTATTTCTCAAAAGTCAACTGATAAAATGTCATAAATATTATAGGCACTGATAAAAGAGCAACCCCAAAATATATTTAAAAATTGATATAATTTCAGAGAAATTGGAGAAATACATAGTTCTGCAATCAGAGTGGGTAGAAAAACTAGATGAGACCAATAACAAACTATTGAACAATATATAACCCAGATGGACTGATATTAACAGAATATGCTATCCACCAAGAGCCACACAAACATTTTCCTCAAGTGCTCATGGAACATTCTCCATGAAAGACCATACGTAGACTACAGAAAAGCCTTTAAAAATTTTTAAAAATTGATGTCATACAAAGTAAATTTTTAGATTAAAATTAAAAAGTTAAAAATAGAAGGAAACTGCAGAATTCACAAACTCATCAGCAAAGAATAAATCAAAAGAAATCACAAGAGAAATGACATCTTGAGAAAAACTAAACACAATATGTCAATGCTTGTGTAATGCAGCCAAACAGTTGTAAGACTAAAATTTTAAATGTAAATGCATATAATAAAAGAGAGGATGAGTATCAAATCATATCCAGACTTTACACCATAATAAACTAGAAAAGAAGGGTAAACTAAACTCAAAGCTAAATAAAATGGGCAGATTTCTAGAAGCATGCAATGAACCAAAACTTATTCAGAAAAAAAAAAAAGTGAAAACAGAAATAGACCTATAACTAGTTAGGAGATTGTTCCCAACAAGAACAAAAAACCTGGACTATGTGGGTTCACTAGTGAATTCAGCAAACATTTAAGAAGAATTAACAACAATGCTTCTCAAACTCTCCCAAAAAATCAAAGAGGAGGGAACATAAGCCAAAGACACCATAGGAAACCTACAAAACAATATCCCTCATGATTATTGATACAGAAATTCTAAGCAAGTTTCTAGTACAGAATCCAGAAGCACATTAAAAGAATTATACACCATGAAGAAGCAGTATTTAATCTTGGAATACAAATATGGTTCAACATATAAAAATCAGTCAGTATAATACACTATACTAACATAATGAAGTCATAATGCTGCATAAGCATTTTAATTTTTGAAGCAAAAGCAAAAAACTAACATCCTTTCATGATTAAAAAAACCCCAATAAACAAGAAATAGAAAAATCCCAAATATAATAAAGACCATATATGAATAATCCAAAGCTAACATACTTAATGCTTCCCCTCTAAGATGAGGAACAAGACAAGACACTTTTAGCATATTTTTTTTCAATATAATACTGCCCAGGTCAGACCCTCTCTTTCCTCCTCTGGGAGGAGAGGCATGGGAGCACACTCCAGAAATCCAATCAGCTGGGTTCGGAGACTCCAAACAGGCTGTGTGCCAGAGATAGAAATGGTCAGTCACAGGCTGGGTAAGCACAGAGGGCAGCCAGAGACCAGGGAGACAAGCGTGACTGACTGCTTTTCTCTGAGGGTGCACTAAGGAGTGGGATCCTGAGCTCTTGGCTCCTACAGGGTGAGAGGCTGCCATTTTCATTCTCATCCTCTAAAGCTGTAGAGAAAGTGTTCAGGGAACAGAAGCTACCGAGAGCAAAACAGCTGATTACCTAGCCTGGCCCCTGGCAAGGGCAGTGCAACAGACTCATGAAAAAGTGCTCAACATCCCTCAGCATCAGGGAAACACAAATCAGAACCACAGTGAGATACCACCTCACACCAGTCAGAATGGTTAAAATGAACAAGTCAGGAGATGGCAGGTGTTAGCGAGGATGTGGGGAAAGGGGAACCCTTCTCCACTGTTGGTAGGAATGCAAGCTGATGCAGCCACTCTGGAAAACAGCATGGAGGTTCCTCAAAAAGTTGAAAATAGAGCTATCCCATGACCCAGCAATCGCACTACTGGGTATTTACCCTACAGATACAAGTGTAGTGATCCGAAGGGGCACATGCACCCCAATGTTTATAGCAGCAATGTCCACAATAGCCAAGCTATGGAAAGAACATAGATGTCCACCAATGGATACAGGGGAAAAGAATATGTGGTATATATACAATGAAATACTATGCAGCTGTCCAAAAAAACACAAAACAAAACCCGAAATCTTGCCATTTACAATGACATGGATGGAACTAGAGGCTATTATGCTAAGTGAAGTAAGTCAGTCAGAGAAAGATAATTATCATATGATCTCTCTGATATGAGGAATTTAAGAGGCAGGGTGGGGGGTCATGGGAGGTAGGGAGGGAAAAAAATTAAACAAGATGGGAGCAGGGAGGGAGACAAACCATAAGAGACTCTTAATCTCAGGAAACAAACTGAGGGTTGCTGGAGGGGAGAAGGGTGGGAGGGATGGGGTGGCTGGATGATGGACATTGGAGAGGGTATGTGCTATGGTGAGTGCTGTGAATTGTGAAAGACTGATGGTTCACAGACCTGTACTCCTGAAACAAATAATACATTATATGTTAATTAAAAAAATTAAGGAAAAGTAAAATTATCTCTGTTAATAGATGACATGATCTTAAATATAGAAACTTTGGAAGATTACATAAATAACTTATTAGAAATCATAAAAATTTCACAAAGTTGCAGAACTGAGAAACAAAAATCAGTTGTGTTTCAATTCATTAACCATGAACAATCCTAAAATGAAATTAAGAAAATAATTCCATTTACTATACCATTAAAAAGAAAAACATACTTAAGCATAAATTCATCCAAGGAGGCAAAAAACTAGTACAGTGAAAGCCACAAAACTCCTGAAAGAAATTTTAAAAAGCAGAAATAAAAGGAAAGATTTTCTATGCTCACGGATCAAAAAACTCAATATTTTTAAAACATCTTCCTGTTCCCATTCAACTTTGAATTGTTAGATTTCCATGTTTTCGTGATTTTATTAAGTCTAGGTTGACATAGGACATAAGACAGAAAGCTTTATCCAAGGCAGTTTGTCATCCCTAAAATGTTACTTTTGTTTGTTTTAGGGGTATTGAGCATAGCTCACATTTCTTTCTACTGCTACAAACCAAATTATTTTTTAAAATGATGGCCAAAGAATAGCAAAATATCTTGGAAACCAAGAGCCGCAAAATATTTTTTGTTACAAATACCATCTTTCCTAATATAGATTGCTAGATTGAATTGTATTTTAGAATTTTCATTAAATGTATTTGGGAAATTTTTATTATCTCCTTTAAGGATGATTGTGGGGCACTAGAGGCTTAGCTAGTTAAGCCTCTAACTCTTAGTGTCAACTCAAGTCATGATCTCAGTGTCCTGAGATAGAGCCCTGCTTTGGGCTTGGAGCTCCGCAGGGAGTCTGCTTGAAGTTTCTGTCCCTCTGCCCCTACCCCTACTTGTATCCACTCTTTCTAAAATAAATAAATCTTTTTAAAAAATAAGATGATTGCATCTTTATTGAAGTTCTTGTTTTGAAATATATACAAATATATATATTTAATATCGACTCTAAATTTTCTCCATCATTCATTCTGGGAGGGGGGAACAACAAAAAAACTGCAGGATTCCAATGCTAGCTCTAATGTTTTCTTTTTAATTTTTTTTAAAGATTTTATTTATTTATTTGACAGAGAGAGAGAGATCACAAATAGGCAGAGAGGTAGGCAGAGAAAGAGGGGGAAGCAGGCTCCCTGCTGAGCAGAGAGCCCGATGTGGGACTCGATCCCAGGACCCTGAGATCATGACCTGAGCCAAAGGCAGAGGCTTAACCCTCTGAGCTACCCAGGCGCCCGTTTTTTAAAAAAATTTAACCTTATTCCTGGGTTTTAATTTTGTAAAGTATCATAAAAGAGATACAGAATAACATTCTAAAAAGATTGTTTGTTTGTTTGTTTGTTTGGCAGAGAGAAAGAGAGGAGCACAAGTAGGGAGAGCATCAGGCAGACAGAAAGGGAGAAGAGGCTCCCCACTGGACAGGGAGCTCAATGCAGGGCTGGATCCCACAATCCTGAGATTATGATCTGAGCCAAAGGCAGATGTCTAAATGACTGAGCCACCCAGGTGCCCCCAGAGTAAGTTTTTTAAATCTAGCTATACCCATTAGATCCTATATGCTCTTCTGCTTTTCCAGTATTTTAAAAATTTTAAAGGGAATCTTAAATGGTTCTACAAAGTTGACTTTGAAAAACTAATCACATACTCTAAAAGGTATTGGTGAATTTGTCAAAGGTTATGAGATTTTTGCACATATTTCTTTCCCACTCCAGTCTCAGCAAAAAGCATGAATTTAATGCACAGAAACCACTGCCAAGTGACATTTAGTATTTGCTTCTCCAAGTACCTTTAAATTTGCCATATGCTAAAGATATTTCTATGCATTAATCCCAATTATGTGATAATATCTATTTGTAGAGTTCAACAAGCAGTTCTGTGGGATGAGTAGCCACATTCTGTAAGTAAATTGGCTGCAGAAACAACTGTTCATATGAAAATAGTAACAAAATTAAAATGTACAATAACTTGGTAAGTCAGGAAAACTTTAAATTTTTAATATGAAAATTATTGCTTTCCTATAATATGGTTGTTACTGTTTTTATTTTCAAAGGTCTACACTTTGGAAGGTCATAACTAATAATAACAAGAACAGGAAAGTACTGATTCATTCCAAGATAAAGGAAAAGTAATATCCAAACGGACCTGTCTTCACTAATGAGGAACTGTTAAGAAGGAATGTATTTTAAAAAATATTTTAATGTATGCATAAGAAATCCATTATTATACATTATTGAATAAAGCTCAGAGATGCAGTGGAAATCAAAAGCGGATGAATTTTCTTTTTCACACACAATTTCAGTCTCTAAATTATGAGAATCAAAAACAAAACCAATGAACCAGCATGACAAGAAGTAAAGTGGGAGTGGTAGGGATGATCCTCTCCTCAGTGTAAATGGTAAAATTTCACATAAGCCTTTGTGGAAATATACCTGTTACATTTATTAGATTTTAAGAAATTCCTGAAAGTGATACTCATCTGTCTGTCTTGTTGGATATCTGTTCTTGAGGAGAGGGTAGCAATTAGGATGCATAATCTTAGAGTTATACGTTTGTAAACTGATTCTTAGATTTCAGTCTGACAAGGTATTGTGGGACTCAGCTGGACTAGTTAGTCTTTTATCTTCATGCTCAATATACTCACTTCCATTTATTATGTTTCTTCCCCCCCCCCCATCCTCTCCATTATGTGCTCACAGCTCTGGTCTTTAAAATCAGATAATTCTTTTTTTTGCTCTCCAATTAAATCTTGTTGCTTCCTTTCTTTCAACAGACTTCTTTTAATGATATAGAACTGACACATTATCACATCATTGTAACGTTTTTGTTCTCTTGTATATTTTTCATGTTTGTTTTAATCATGGACATTTTAATTTTTGATTTTCTAGAGAGTACTTGCCTAATTAATGTAACAAGAATTCTTTCACAGCTTGATTGTCAATTCATATTGTTTTCATGACCATGATGCAAAGAATACTATGAAGTTTAAGGCAATATAAATTAAGGAATGACATTAATGTAAAAATAGCAGAAGATGGGTAGATGGGTATTTAGATTAAGAATTTATTTTAGGAACTTAGATGTTCATCAACAAATGAATAGATAAAGAAGATTACACACACACACACACACACACACACACACACACACACACACAGAGGAATACTATGCAGCCATCAAAAAGAATGAAATCCTGCCACTTGCAACAATATGGATGGAACTGGAGGGTATAATGCTGAGTGAAATAAGTAAATCAGAGAAAGACAATTATCATATGATCTCTCTGAAATGAGGAATTTGAGAGGTAGGGCGGGGGGGGCCACAGGGGATTGGGAGGGGAAAAAATGAAACAAGATGGGACCAGGGAGGGAGACAAACCATAAGAGACTCTTAATCTCAGGAAACAAAATGAGGGTTTCTGGGGGTGGAAGGGGAGAAATAGGGTGGCTGCGTTATGGAAAAAAAGAAAAATTAATAAAAAATTAAAAAAAAATTAAGACTAGATTTTTTTTATTATCCCAAGGAAAATTTAACTATATGGATAGGACAATCTGTTTAATTATATATCAGGATTATGACTTCTGCTAACTAAAACCCCAATGAATAGCCATTTAAATAAAGAGATTAATACAGTTAATTTCCTCACATAACAAAAAAGTCCAGAGGTCAACAATCAAGGATGTTGTAACTGTTCAACAATGTCATTGATCCAAGCTCCTTCCATCTTTTTATTCTTTGGTGTGAGGGCCTTTATAGTCATGATTGTTAACTGTGGATCTCACTGGTCATTTTCTATACCAAAAATGGGGGGGCATAGAAGGTCAAAGGGACAAAACAACTTTCTCTTTGAGGAACAGGGGCTTTTGGCTAAACTCTACAATCCAGAAATGTACCACTCATCATCTTCACATGAATTTTGGCTTGAAAAGTGATTCTTTTAACTTTCCAGACTCATAAGCTGAAAAAGATAGTAAGAGATAATAAAGAAGTAACTTGCTCATGGTTTCTGGCGGGGGGGGGGGGCAATTCATAGTTCCCTTCTGTTATGGCAGGTCCATCACAAACTGATGTCTCCTTTCTATTTGTAGGGCAACTGCAGCGAAACTGCTGTGTACACAGATACCACATGTTGTTTATTCTCACAGTGCTAATATATTCAGGAGGGGCCATATATGTATTCTTAATCAATGGAACACAAACACAAGTCATGAACGTTACTTCAAGGCCAGTGTTTTGGGAAAGACAGATTTGCTTTCCATACCCATTACTGTAGATTGAATATTTTTGTCCCCTCTCATCCCCAAATGGTATGTGCTCTTATAAAGGAAACCTCAGAGTGTAACCATGCCCCATGTGCCATGTGAGGACACAGAGACCAGATGACGGTCTATAAACCAGGAGGCAGATCCTCAGCAGACATTGAATCTTCTGGCACCTTGACTTTGTACTTTCCAGTCTTCAGAACTGTGGTAAATAATTTTCTGTTGTTTGTAAGTCACCCAATATATAGCATTTTGTTATAGCAGCCCAAACAGACTAAGATTCACCTGTCTTTCAACTGTCAAGGGGATATAAAGGATTCCATGATTTGAGGCAATGGTGGAGCCACAAGATAAAAGAATTATGGATTCCTAAATCTCTGTGTATAGGAGAGTTACTACTAATAGTAACTCTTGCATATGAGTATTCTGAAAGTAAGAAATAGCCCTATATTTGTTAAGCCACTGAAAGTTGGGGGTTCTGATAGTTTTAACTAAACACTTAGACCATAGTCCAGATTCTGTTCTTTTATTTAATGTGTAATGTTTATATTTAAAGCAGATTTTATAATCTTATTAGGATTTTCTCTTTTCAACTCTATTTACTAATAGGAAGTGCAAGATATACTGGCAAAGATTATCTTCTTCCTTAGTGCTCTGCTCTTGTTCATGGTTATTAAATCAGGATAAGAAATTTCCTTCTTTTGTTTTCTTTCCACTAAAACTGGGGAAACTTAACAGGTTTGGACTGAGTATTTACAAATGCTTACCCGTATAACCTATATATTATCAAAGAGTTGCAAATTATATTATTTGCTATTAATGTAGGCCTTTTTTTTTTAAGATTTTATTTATTTGACAGAGAGAAACACAGCCAGAGAGGGAACACAAGCAGGGGGAGTGAGAGAGGGAGAAGCAGGCTTCCCGCTGAGCAGGAAGCCAGATGTGGGACTCGATCCCGGGTCTCCGGGATCATGACCTGAGCAGAAGGCAGTCACTTAACCAACTGAGCCACCCAGGCGCCCCTAATGTAGGCCTTTTAAGAAGACCATACATATTGCTTTTCCTGTAATCATTCTGTTTCGTGCTTTTGTGTTCAAACACACAGAAAAATCTGTCAATTCTGTACCTTACCTCCTACTAAAAAAAAAAGTTTAACTTGTAGGTGATAATATATTCTGTGGAAAGACATAGAAGGAAGACATAAATGTAATATACTTCAGCAATATTTATCTTTTAATCTGTGCAATATTGATCATTGGTTGACAACAGCATATAAGTCATTGGGTAAAACAAAAATTGAAAGTACAAAAGTCTAAGAAAATCACCAACCTGGCCTGAAAGAGCAGCTATCAAAATGATACTAATATATTTAAAACAATATTATATGAATTTCTGGGTTAGCATGAGAATAGACTTGGTGGGGCTTACTGTTAACACTCATATACCAATATCAGATCTGTAAAGATGATTTGGAAGATTTTTTTAAAAAATACTATTAACTGATACTAAAGATAAAAATACTAAAAAGTAGAAATATATTATTGTGCCACAGAAATTAAAAGGACCATAAGAATCTACTATAAATAACCATAGACAAATTTGATAACATAGAAGAAATAGATAAATTCTCAGAGTCATGCAATTTACCAAAACTACATTATGAAGAAATAAAAAATCTTAACAGACCTATAACAAACAAGGGAATGAATTAATATGCAAGACTTCATAATGATAAATTAATGCCAAAACCAGATGACTTCAGTGCTAAATATCACCTAACATTTATAGAACAATTAATGCCAATCATTCTCAAAATTTTCCAAAATTTTGAAGAGTAAGGAACACTCTCAAACTCATTTTATGAGACAAGCATTACTATAATATCAAACCCAAGGAAAGACACTTCAAGAAAAGAAAACTACAGGCCAATATCTTTGATGAACATAGATGCAAAAATCCTAAACAAAATAGAAGCAAATTGAAATCAACAACACATGAAAAAGTATCATACACCATAACCATGATAAATATATCCCCAAGATGCTGGGATGGTTCAGCATACAAAAATCAATTATGTGACACATATCATTAAGAGAATAAAAGATAAAAATTATAGGGGTAACCTGGAGGACAGTGGGAGAAGGAAAGTAAATGGGAACTAGGGTAATCTAGGGAGGGAAACGAAACAACAGAGACTTTGGACACAGAAACAAACTGAGGGACTTGGAGGGAGGGGAGTGGAGGGATGGGAGAGCCTGGTGGTGGGTACTGGGGACACCTAAAGCGTGGAGCACTGGGTGTGGGGAGCGGGGAATGAATCTTGGAACACTGGGAAAAAATTTTTTTAGAAACAATAAAAAAAAGGAGAAAAAAACAAAAAACAAAGAACAAAAAAAAATTATATAATCATTTCAATAGATGGAAAAAAGTATTTAACAAAATTCAAAAAAATCAATAAAAACTCTCAATAAAATAGGTATAGAAGGAATATATTGCAATACAATACAGGTAATGCATGAAAACTCAATAGCTAACATTATACACATACATATTGAAAACTGAAAGTGTTTCCTCTAAGATCAGAAACAAAACAAAGTTTCCCATTCTCACTTCTGTTCAACACAGTACTACAAATTCTATCCAGGGCAATTAGGCAAGAAAAAGAAGTAAAAGACATTCAAATAAGAAAGGCAGAAATAAAATTATGTGTTTACAAATAAATTATCTTATACTTAGAAAACTAATGATTCCACCAAAAATTATTAGAACTAATATATAAATCCAGTAAAGTTGCAGAATACAAAATAAACATATCAACATCATTTGAATTGTTACTAACTACCAAGGAATATCCAAAAAATAAATTCAGAAAGCAATTCCATTTATAAGGGTCAAAAAGAGAGGCACCTGGGTGGCTCAGTTGATTAAGTGTCTGCCTTCAGCTCAGCTCATGTCCCAGGGTTCTGGGATCGAGTTCCCCATCTGACTCCGTGCTCCGTGTGGAGCCTGCTTCTCCCCCTCCCTCTGTCTGCCACTCTCCCTACTTGTGCTTTCTATCTCTCTGTCAAATAAATAAATAAAATCTTTTAAAAAAGTATAATTTGAAAAAAAATAAGGGTCAAAAAGAATAAAAATCTTAATAATAAAGTTAATCAGGAAGATGGAAGACTTGTACCTAGAGCTATAAAACTATTTTTTTAAGTTTTCTTTTTTAAAGTTGGCTCCACAGCTGAAGTAACACCTGAACTCGTAACTCTTACATCAAGAATTGCTTATTCTAAACCAACTTCAGTGAACAGCACAGCACCAAACCTGGCTTCCTAACCTCCTTATACCAAGTCCCGAACCCCTGCACTCTGCTGGTACTGCTTTTTTGGGGCAACTATGCCTTAGGACTAGTGTAGCAAGCCCCTTGCCCAGCAAACCTGCACAAACTCCTGCATGCGCCACATCTACTGACCACAGAGTTCCTCAAAGCTTCAGTTCTAGTGGAAATAACATCAGGTTTCTTTTAAGAAGGAGACCATAGTACACTAGTTAAAAGTCACCACTCTCTAGCCAGTCTAAACACTCTCCACTGAGGTCAAAGAGAACCTGTGTCAATGACCATGAGGGATACAGCAGCCATCACAGCAGCAGAGTACAGGCAGTACACCCAAAGACACTTCCTCAAGTTCCAGACCCTGAGATTATATAAGGTCTTCATCATAAAGCCATTACTCCCAGGAGCAGGAAACAAAACAGGACTTTCTAACACAGAGAAGACAGAGACCAGGGCAAAATGCCCAAACAGTGCATTTCATCCCCCAAAAAGAACAAAAGATGGTCATGGCCAGAGATGAAATTGCAACAGATATAAGCAATATGCCTGATACGGAATTTAAAGCAACAGTCAAAACGATACTTGCCAGGCTTGAAAATAGCATGGAAGACATTATGGAGACCCTTACCACAGAGATAAAAGAGCTAAAAAACTATCGGGTAGGAGTGAAAATGCAGTATCTGAGATTTGAAACTGAATGGGTGAATTACTACAAGGATAGAAGAAGGAAAGGAAGTACTAAGTGATAAAGAAGATAAAATTTTGGAAAACAGTGAAGCTGAACAAAATAGAGAAAGAATAATGGATCATGAGAGTAGACTTAGAGAACTCAGTGACAGCATCAAATATAATATTATTTGCATCATAGGAGTCCCAGAGGAAGCAGAGAAAAGGAGGCAGAAAGTTTATATGAGGAAATAATATGTGAAAACTTCCCTAATTCAGGGAAGAAAACAGATATCCAAATCCAGGAGGCACATAGAACTCCCATCAAAATCAATAAGAGCAGGCCAACACCAAGACATACTGTAGTTAAAATCATAAAATACTGATAAAGAAAAAATCCTAAAACAGCAAGACAAAAGAAATCCCTAACTTACAAGAGAAGACCAATACAGTTACCAGCAGATTTCTCCAGAGAAACTTGTCAAGTCAGAAGAAAGTGGCACCATATAGTCAACATGCAGGATGGGAAAAATATACAGCCAGGAATAATCTATCTACTAAGGTTATTATTCAGAATAGGAGAAAAAAAGAGTTTCCCAGACAAAGCTGATGAAGTTTATAACCACAAAACCACAAAAAGTATGAAAGAAATACTAACAGGGACTCTTTGTGTGGGAAACAAAGACCAAAAGTGACAAAGAAAGTAACAAAGCAAATCTCCAGAAACAATGACCAAAAAAGTAATAAAATGGCATTAAATACATATATATGAATAATTACTCAAATGTACTAAATGTTATAAGACACAGGGTGTCATAATGAATTAAACAAACAAATAAGACTCATCTGTATGCTACCCCCAAGAGATTCACTTTAGACCTAAAGACACCTTTGATTGAAAGTGGGGGGATAAAGAAATATTTATCATGCAAATGGATGTCAACAGAAAGCAAGACAGAGTAACAATACTTAGACAAACTAGATTTTAAAGCAGACTGTTAAAAATGGTGCCTATCCAACAGAAGATCTAATAATTACAAATATTTATGACCCCAACTTGGGAGCACCCAAATATATAAAACAATAGCAAACATAAAGGACTTCATTGATAATAATGACACCCCATTTACATCAATAGGAAGTTCATCTAAACAAGAAAATCAGCAAGGAATCAATGGTTTTGAATGTGTACTAGACCAGATGAACTTAACAGATAGATATATTTAGAACATTTCTTCCTAAAGCAGCAGAATATACATTCTTTTCACATGTACATGGGAAATTCTCCAGAAGAGATCACATATGTCACAAATCAGGCTTTAACAACTATAAAAAGATGGAAATCATACCATACATATTTTCTGACCATAATACTATGAAACTTGAGGTAAACCACAGGAAAAGATTTGGAAAGACCATAAATACATGGAAGTAAAAGAACATCTTACTAAAGAATGAATGGGCCAACCAGGAAATTAAAGAAGAAATTTAAAAGTACATAGGAACAAATGAAAATGAATACGTGGCAGTCCAAAATCTTTGGGATACAATCAAAGTGGTCATAGAGGGAAGTATATAGCAATATAGACCTACATCAAGAAGCAAGAAAAGTCTCAAATACACAACCTAGTCATAACTTAAACAAGCTAGAAAAAGAAAAACAAAGCCTAAACCCAGCAGAAAAAGGGAAATAATAAAGAAAACAGCAGAAATTAATGACATAGAAACCAAAAAAATATATATAGTTGAACAGATCAATGAAACCAGAAGATGGTTCTTTGAAAAAATTAATAAACTGATAAAATCCTAGCCAGGGTTACTCAGAAAAAAAGATAAAGGACCCAAATAAATAAAATCACATACAGGAGAGGAGAAATAACAACCAATACCACAGAAATACAATTATAATACAAAATTATGAAAAATTATATACCAAAAAATTGGGCGATTTGGAAGAAATGGATAAATACTTAGAAACATATAAACTACCAAAACTGAAACAGGAAGAAATAGAAAACTTGAATAGACTCATAACCAGCAAAGAAATTAAATCAGTAATAAAAAAAATCTCCTAATAAAAAAAAATGTCCAGAGCCAGATGGCATCCTAGGGGAATTCTACCAAACATTTCATGAAGAGTTAATACCTATTCTTCTCTAACTATTTCAAAAAATAGAAATAGAAGGAAAACTTTGAAACTCATCCTATGATGCCAGTATTATCTTGATACCAAAACCAAAGACTCCATGAAAAATAGTACAAACCAATATCTCTGATAAAAATGGTTGCAGAAATTCTCATCAAACCACTAGCAAATCAAACTGTACATTAAAAAAACCATTCACTATAATCAAGTGTGGTTTATTTCTGTGTTGCAGGGGTGGTTCAGTATTTACAAATTAATCAGCATGATATTCCACATTACTAAAAGAAAGAATAACAACCACATGATACTCTCATTAGATGCTCAAAAAAAGCATTTGACAAAGTACAGCTTCCTTTCTTGATCAAAATTCTTCATAATATAGGGATAGAGGGAACATAACTCAACATCATAAAGGCCATATACAAAAACCCCACAGTTAATATAATTCTCAGTGGAGGGAAAACTGAGAACTTTTCCTCTATCATCAGGATCAACACAGGGATATATACACTTACCACTGTTATTTAATACAGTACTGGAAGTTCTGAGTCAGCAATCAGACAACATAAAGAAATAAAAGGCATCCAGATTGTCAAAGAAAAAGCCAAACTCTCACTCTTTGTGGGTGATATAATACTCTATATAGAAAACCCAAAGATTCCACTTAAAAATTGCTAGAACAGGTACATGCATTCAGTAACGCTGCAGGATACTAAAACAATGTACAGAAATCTGTTGCATTTCTTTACACCAGTAATGAAGTGGAGAGAGAAATCAAGGAAACTATCCCATTTACAACTTCACCAGAGACAATAAGAAACCTAGGAATAAACCTAACCAAAGAAGTAAGAGGTCTGTACTTCAAGAGCTAAGAAACACTTATGAAAGAAATTGAAGATGACAATGACACAAAGAAATGGAAAAACATTCCATGTTTATGGATTGGAAAACAAATATTGTTAAAATGTCTATACTATCCAAAGCAATCTACAGATTTAATGCGTTCCCTATCAAAATACCACCAACATATTTCATAGACTAGAACAAACACCCTAAAATTTGTATGGAACTACAAGTCAAAGCAATCTTGAAAAGAAAAGAAAAGCTGGTGGCATCACAATTCTGGACTACGAGTTATATTACAAAGTAATGATCAAGACAGTATGGTAGTGGAACAAAAGATGACACACAGAAAAATGAAGTAGAATAAAAAATCCAGAAAAGGCAACAAATGGTGTTGGGAAAATTGGACAGCCACATGCAGAAGAAAGAAAATAAACCATTTCCTTACACCACACACAAAAATAGACTCAAAATGGATGAAAGACCTCAATGTGGGACAGGAACCCATCAAAATCCTTGAGGAGAGCACAGTCAGGAAACTCTTTGACCTCAGCTGCAGCAACTTCTTCCTAGAAACATCTCCAAAGACAAGGGAAGCAAGAAAAAAAATGAACTACTGGGACTTCGTCAAAATCAAAAACTTTTGCACAGCATAAGAAATAGTCAACAAAACCAAAAGACAACCAATAGAATGGGAGAAGATATTTGCAAATGACCTATCAGATAAAGGGCTACTATCCAAAATATATAAAGAACGTATCAAACTCAACACGCCCCAAAAAACCAAAGGATCCAATCAAGAAATGGGCAGAAGACATGAACAGACATTTCTCCAAAGAAGACATCCAAATGG